>CALYLW010000801.1:282920-410832 GCA_944989445.1 Ampullaceana balthica | reverse complement strand
AGTCCTATACCCTAGGCCCTAGATGTTTACTATCGCTATATACAGTCCTATACCCTAGGCCCTAGATGTTTACTATCGCTATATACATTCCTATACCCTAGGCCCTAGATGTTTCCTATCGCTATATACAGTCTTTACCATAGGCCCTAAATGTTTCATATCGCTATATAAAGTCCTTAACCATAGGCCCTAGATGTTTACTATCGCTATATACAGTCCTTAACCCTAGGCCCTAGATTTTTCCTATCGCTATTTACAGACCGATACCCTAGGCCCTATATCGGTCTGTATATTAAGGAAGCTCAGAGACAACTGGAGGACACCCAGTTCTACCAACAGAGAGCCACTGATACCATCATGAAAAACAACACGGTGGTTAAAAAGACCATCGATGAGTTGATAACAGAATGCGCTCTACCTCAATCAGCGTCCAGGATGCACATTTTTGACAGTGACTTGGGCAAGCCATCCTATTATCTCCTTCCTAAAATTCACAAGGATGGTAACCCTGGTAGACCTATTGTCTCTGCATGTTCTTGTCCAACAGAACACATTTCTGAATTCTTGGATAGTGTCTTCCAACCGATAGTGGCATCCCTCCCTACGTACATTAAGGACACCAACCATGCCTTACGGACATTCGACTCTCTGAGCATCAATCCAAACGTAAAGAACTATCTGTTCCTCCTTGATGTATGTTCCCTCTATACATCCATTCCCCACAACGATGGCCTTCTGGCTGTACAATACTTTTTGGACAGACAACCTCACCCCAATATACCTACACATGCCTTACTACGCTTGGCGGAATTGGTCTTAACCCTCAACTCGTTTGAGTTCAATGGCCAGTTCTTTGACCAAATCAGTGGGGTCGCCATGGGGACTAAAATGGGACCCAGCTATGCATGCTTGTTCATGGGCCATTTCGAGCACAGAGTGGAACAAGAATACACTGGTCGCCTCCCCGAATTTTATAAAAGATACATTGATGACGGCATTGGGGTCACTCATATGGAGAGGAGTGAACTTGACACGTTCATCAACTTTGTTGATTCTTTTCACCCCTCCATTAAGTTCACTCACACGATTTCCGAACTATCGGTTAATTTCCTGGACATTACTGTAACTCTCCAGAAGAACCGCCTCCTCACTTCGGCCTACTTCAAACCTACGGACAGTCACTCTTACCTACTCTATCCCTCGTCTCATCCCAAATCCTGTAAGGATTCTATTCCATTTTCACAACTCCTTCGCCTCCGTAGGCTGTGTCAATCTAATGAGGACTTTTTGGAAAAGGCGTTGGAAATGGTGGAGTTTTTTAGACAAAGGTCTTACCCTGAAGCTATACTTCAATCTGCACTTCAGCGAGTTAAAAACTTCACTCGTGCCGACGCTTTTGTATCACGCTCCAGTGATAGTAATGAAAGGAGCAAATTGGTGCTCACATACCATCCCCACAACATCAGAGCAAAGGAAATATTTGTGAAAAACCGCACCATTCTCCTCGCGGACCCTGAGACAAACAACATATTTTCCACCCCACCCCTCATTGTATTCAGGAGGGACAAAAATCTGCGAGACCTATTGGTTCGTAGCCGTCTGCTTATTCCGTCCTCCCATCTGGGCACTAAGCCATGTGGTCGTAATCGCTGCAAGACATGTCCCTTTGTTACCCAGACGGACCAGATTGTCTTCCCTAAGGGGACATTCAAGATTAGGAATGGCTATCTTTGTACTAGCCGCAATGTGGTCTACACCATTGTGTGTAAGCGCTGTCCTTTGAAGTACATTGGTGAAACGGGGAGGTTACTCTCTTGCCGTATCGCGGAACATGTACGTGCCATTAAACAAGACAAACAGTGTCCTGTCTCCCGACACTTCAATGGACGGGACCACATGGGCGTCGATGACATGTCTGTCACCGCCTTGGTTTCTTGTACAAACACACCCGGCCGGGTCAGTCTGGAGAATAGACTAATCCATGAATATGGGACTCTTACACCACATGGGATCAACGTTGTGTTCGCACTGACAAGCTGATTGATTGGCCACACCCACCCTTTCCTTTCCTATTTAAGCTCTTACTTTTCTCTCCTTGCTTTATCTCTACTGGACTACTTGGATTTCACCGAAGCTAAGTGTTTTTTTTCTATTATTTCGTTTTATTCGTTTCATTTGTGTACTATTTGTCCGTTGAAGAAGGCTCTTTGCCGAAACGTTCGCTGTTGTGTTACGTCCTGTCAGGCCTACTAATACCCTGTTTTTATTTTATGCATTTACCTTTTTAAAAGCCTGATTGCAGTCTCACCCCCATTACTTTATTGACAATATATTATCACATTTTATTATTTTAGTGGTTGTTATTCTAAGGATTTCTATAGATTATATAATTAGCCAACGTTTTTGAAGTTAATAGATATTCAACACACAATAGGTAAAGTTTAAGAGGCAAAAAAGATAGAAATTCTATAAATCATATTTTAAAAATTACTTACACACAACGGTACAAACCTGGTGCAATTAATTAAACTGTGAGTGTCTGAAATAATTTGCTTACTAACAGAAAAGGAAATACATTTCCTATATTACAATCAAACTGTCCTTTTCAATCCTGAAAATTTGTTTCAGGTTTTGTTGCTGACTTAGATTTACATGATATTTGCTTGTTACATTGATAAACACATAAAGAGTAAAAATACATAATTTCATCATGCAAGACAGTGGCCACTAGGTATAAAGTATGATCACTAACCCAATTGAGAAAATTTCAATTCCCAAAGTATTTATTTCTTTGCACTAGTTAAAAGAATTGTTCATTGCTCATTTTGTCAACGAACTATTGCCAGTCTTTAATAATTTTCTTAACTTACATTAGGAGGTTCTATTTTTGTTGGTAATACAAATGGTTGCTTGGTGCTTTCTAGAACATCTCTGTCCTGGTACTCACTAACAATCCAGGCACCTGATTTTGAATAAAAAAAATAGTGTTACAATAAAACAATTTTAATGCAAGTAGTTTAGCAAATATTATTATTTTTTAATTCAAGGAAATTTCACTTTAGCATTAATTATTTAAAAAAATTAAAATGACATTTTAAGTCAGCTGAGAAAAGAGCTTTTATGAATCTTAAATTTACATGTATGACCTAAGATAATTAAATATTGATTAAACTTAATGATAATTTAAATTCACCAAAATCCATAATTTCTGTTGAGACTGTTATATGAATAATTATGTAATGTTAACAAACCTATATTGTCTATTAACTGAATGATTCTTCTCCTTAAAGACTTATGAAGGGTCTTAACACCTCCTTGCCCTGATAAATCAAATAATAACAACCTTTTGTAAATTAAAGGGAAATGCACAATATTTTTTCTTTATCTCATCCAAAAAAGATAAATGTTATTTTCATCTATAGAAAAAATTATTCAAATATTAGTTAAAGCAAAATATTATTTTACATTGAACAGATTTATTAATGCAAACACAACCTAATTGAGCCTATTTTATAACATTGTCTTATTTTTATTCTATGAAATATACAATCTATATCAGGATCCCACGACAGTAGCAGAAATAAGAAAGGGCAGACTGCGCTGGGCAGGACACACGGAAAGATTGATAGTTGACAGAGGAGCAAAGAGAGTGCACCACCAAAACCCTAGAAGAAAATGGCTCAAGGGAGAAACTAAGCTTTAATGGATAGATGAAGTAGAGAACGATCAACAGCAACTGGGCATCCAATTTGGAGAAGAAGGGCATTGATTAGGACAGAGTGTAAGGAGGTAGTGAAGCACGCCCAAGCCATACATGGCCTATAGCGCCACAGGGATGGATATCTTATTCTAAAGTTTTCATTGGTATTGAATTTCTCCTAAATAATTTGAAAATAATCTATGACTTCTATGAGTTATAAAAAATTACTAGCGCTTAAAATACCAATTCCTTTTAATGTAAATAGTATGTGTGCATATTCTCAATGTTCTCTCATGACATCCTATAGTTTACAAGAACTTATACAGACATTTAAATGTTACAGAGGAATACATTTAATTATGAAAAAACATCAGAAGAAATGATGGTTAAAACTAAATAATAATGATGTCCTGACAAATAACTATGTATTTTCATTCATTTTTTTGGTCTTAATACAAAACAAAAATTACTTATCATGTAAAGATTTTGGTTCTCATATAGAAGGAAATATGCAAAACACCAGGCGCTTTTGAATAGGGGCTTGAAATGATGGAGAGGCTGTGTCTTATGTTTCAAATGAAAGAAAGCTAGCTTGACTTTGAAATACCGACACTATTGAGATAGCCAACTGTAGTAAAGAGCCAATTTAGTTTATCTACTCCCACCCGTTACTCCTACCTCCACTCCCATCCCAACACACTTAAAAACCTCTTATCATCTCTTATTTAGTGATGGGTGTTTTAAAGCTTGTGTACAAATCAGTGAATTTGGTTCACATCTTTTGGCCACTTTTATTTAGATGCAAATTCTACTGCTCAATTAAATAGGAAAATGGACAATATCGAAAAATTTGTTGACTATTTGATTTTTAAAAAAAAATTTTAAAAAAAGTTTTAAAATATTTTCTTTCAAGAAAATCAATTTGTATAATAATAAATAAATAAATATCAATATGTACATATATATGTAAATTTTAAAAATATTCTTTTAATATCTCAAAAATGCCAATCCACTCAATTTCATATAAATCATTTTCACTGTATTTTAGATCAAAATTTAATGATTTAATGTAACTAGTTAGTAAATTTATGGTAAGGCTCAATAAAATGTATCAAACCTGTAGATTTTAGGGTATATGTGAAATGTTATTAACTGATAAACTAAATTTATTAGTAAAATATCTTTAGCTTTACCAAACCTGTATATGAAATGCAATATTTAAAAGGATCTTCTTCATCTTTTGTTGAGTTGCTAGTGTTTGCTGCATTATCAGTATTTGGTGAGATGCTGTCATTGGTGTAGCCCATAAGTCTAATGATAAGTTCTGGCTTGTCAAAGTATAAACCATTGAGGACATCCAAATAATGGCTTTCAGTCTTAAGATAAAAAATAAATAGACTAAATAAAAACTAATGCATTTTCACAAGAAAGAATTGCTTTAAATATAAATAATTATTTGTCAAATGTATTTGATAATCATAAAAAAGACATTTACTGTGTAACACCCACACCCAAAATAAAAATTAATTAATTTTCTGTTTCAAAATGTTCAAGATAAAAAAGATATTTAGTTTTTTTTTATAGTTTAGTCTTTACTAAGAACTCAGCAGTACCCAATAGGCCATAGGATAAATTCAATTTATAAATTAAAATTTTAACATTAAATTTAATTAGAATTTAAGTTACTAATAAATAAGAATGACATTTCACTGTATCATTTTGAGGTTTTTTACGCTTAATAATAATTAAAGTAAAAGTTTAATTTGTAAATTGTAATTTAACTGGATTTTATAATATATTATAAAAAATATTATTTTTTTGATATTATATATTAAAGTATACTATATACATAATAAATTAAAAGTGCTCCCTCTATAAAGAAGGTCATTGCATCTTATGCTTATCCATGGTTTATGTATAGTCTAAGATTTTTATAAGAGTTTTAATAGACTGTTGGTTTTCCTGGTTTCATCAGGATACCCATTCTTCATCCCAATTCAAGAAAGGAAAACACGATTTTGTGTCCGTTTGTTATTGCATGTGGAACAAGAAAAGGTTTTGTATCCCTATACTTTTCTGAGGGTTGTATTAGATTATCTTTGTGTTGTATTTCCAAGTAAGAAGTATGTATTTATGTATTATTAACACTTGTCTCTTTGTTCTTATATCCTCTAGTGTTACTAGGTTTAAGGATTTAACTAATGGTGTTACTCTTGTCAATTTTGAATATTCCCCAGTAATGAATCTGGCAGCTCTTTTGTGAATTTTTTCTAGTTTGTCTATGCTTTCTTTGATGGATGGGTTCCATACAGAATATGCATATTCCATAACAGTTCTCACCAAAGTGAGGTAGCATTTTAGTTTAATATTCTTATTACATCTGTAAAAGTTTCTCTTTATAAAGGCTAAAGGTTTTGCTTGATTTTTCAATTACTTAATTGACTGTAGATTCCATGATAATTTCTCATTTATTATTACTCAGAAGTATTTTGCATCTTAAGTTTGGATTACTTGTTTTCCCATGTATGAAATAGTTTGCATTTATTTGTTTCTTATTTTTATTTATTTGTAAAATATTTTCCTGATGAGATGCTGTTTGGTAAATCATTTATATAAAACAAAAACGTGTAATTAAGTCAAGGAGAGTATGGGGCCTTTGTTAATTCCTTATGGATCTCATGAGTTAACCATTATTAGGTCTGAATTAGATTAATTAATTATTACAGTTTGCTTCATACTGAAAATGAAATCTTGGATCCAATTATCTAAGGCAGTGCTTTTCAAACTTTTTAGTATGGCGGATCGGCAGGAATTTTTCCATTGCTCCAGGAACAGTGCACTATGGGGCTGTCCATAAATTACGTCAACAAATATTTGGCGTATTTTTACCTCCCCCCCCCTCCCTTTGAAAACAACTTGTCACACTTCCAGAGACCCCATCCCTATAAAATTACGTCAACAT
Organism: Ampullaceana balthica; assembly: GCA_944989445.1. Classification (NCBI taxonomy): domain Eukaryota; kingdom Metazoa; phylum Mollusca; class Gastropoda; family Lymnaeidae; genus Ampullaceana; species Ampullaceana balthica. Next base: position 404,170 of record CALYLW010000801.1, on the reverse strand, counting down.
TTGATTACCCAAAAAAAATTAAAAAATAAAAATAAAAATATATAAAAATAAAATGGAAAAAAAATAAATATTTTATTAGACTAGTTTACAACTACAACACAAAAGCGAATAAAAGTAAAATGTTTAGAAAAATAAACTTTTAACTTATGAACATATTTCCAATTCATAACTACAAAGGCTTACTCTAAACAGAAAAGAGATTAAAGGGTTTACAAAATTGTTTACACATTACAACTTTAAATTATTAACATATTTCTAATTAATATAACACTTTAAATTTTAAAGACAATTTAAATATTTACAAAGACTTGTTCTAACTTCCAGCAGAAACGAGATTAAAAAGTAAAACTATAAGTACACTTATAATGTATATATTATAAATATTTTTTTACAAACAAATCCAAATCTTATATACTGGCCGCTATAACTTCCCATGGAGATGTCAAATTTTCCTCAATTGATATTATCGGCATAGGTTCTGGCTGAATAATTTCTTGTGGAACCGAAACACCAGACAAATCAACATTTTCTTCATCTAGCCATTTTGCACTTAGCATCTCCCCATGAGAAATAAATTCCTTGAGCTCTCTCTGTATTTTGGCTGCCACTGCATTGGACGACTTCTTTGCTGTTGGGGTGCATGCAGTTTTTGCCTGGGCCCAGGCATACATTATTGGTGCTGTTGAACGTGCTTCTTTAACATGGCTTGCGAAGCAACATAAAGGTGACAGATTTTAAAGATCCGTTCAAACAATAGCAAATGAATATCTATTCAATATTCAGTTGCTATTGTACCATATATATCATATGGACAATATATATCATATGGAAGAATTTTAAATACTTTTGCTGATCGAGGTAGTATATTTTTAACTTGCATAGACTGATTGAAGAAAAGAGATGAAAATCTATGTGATTTTATATCAGATACTTGTGGTACTGTAAGACCCTCATTAGTTTGGCAGACTGGAAATGGTGTAAATCTATCAGCAATAATAGCAAAGTACGAGCTTCTAATCGGTTGGCAACAATTTAAATCACAATATTTGACAATTTTTAGAAATTACTGATTTGTTCTTACATGGTTTTGGCACCAAACTTGATCTTTGATTATTAAATTTTCAATTTCAAGCTCAGAATTTTTAGGCACAATGTACTCTGCTACTGTTGGAAAATTGTCTATGCTTACTTGCTTCCATATTTCTGGCAATGTTTCGCCAGCATATTTAAAGTTTTATTTTTCCAACTCTTCATCAATTGTTTGGCCTTGTGTGTCGTGGTGGCTTCCAAAATATTCATGTGGCAAAATTAGTCCAAACAGCTCTAGACTAAGAGGAGCCATTCGCCTTTCTACTCGAATAAACGCACTTCTACCAGGCACATTCGTTGCTACAAACATTGCATCAATGTCCCGCTTTCCAAATGATGGATGGCCACATCAATAACTTTTTGATACCTTGGACTTTTATCTGGTCCACCATTCACAGACATAATAAGAATCGGTTTGATCATCTTGTTGCTTGGATCCTTGTTAACAATGTCAAACTCTTCCAATTCAAGTAGCCTTTCATAGTCAAGTCGATGGCTATAAGCTGATGATGAGCAATGTAAGTTGGGCCTGCATCGGATTACAGCTTCGGATTTACCTAAACCGTCTTTTTGGATTTCAATACCAGCATTAACAGATGGTATGAGTTTATGTCTAGATGCTACTACCCAGTCATGATCATGCAATGTAACGCAGTATTCGAAATGCATTAAAAGTGGAGCTTGCTTGTTAGCTGCTGTCAATCCAATGGGGACTCTGGCTTTGTCATCGTCAATGATGAAACATACTTCTGTAGGTCCCAACAAAGAAGCCACTTCCTCTAGGTCATTCAAAGTAGCTGTACAAAAACTACCTTCAATGTGTTTTGAGTGTAAATAATTTTGTGCTCGAATTAACTTCACGGATACAGTTGTTACATAGCGTTTGCCTTCCGATGATTAACTTCGTTTTGGCAAGAGCTGAGTGTAAACAGCACTTCTACTTATTTGTAAATCTTGAAACGTTAATTGTTCTGTCAAAACATCGAGAATTCTAACACTACAATAAATATAACTCTGTCTTTTTTCGTGAGCAGCAGACCCATCTAATGCAATGCCAACAATGTTTTTTAAAAGGAGCGGCTGATCTTCTTCAATTGTTGGTCGACCAGATTTCTGTCGGATCTTCAATTTACTGCTGACGTCAAGATTTTCATCACAAATTTGAGCTTAAGTTTCTTCGTCTTATTATTATTACTAGCGTACACCCGTCAAAAATGACGGAAGTTTTCAGCTGAAATCTATTTATTTTATAAAAAATGCACTTTTTTTTATGGCGCCTACCGTGTAGGGTTGCCAGATAGCTGACTCCAAAATACCGGACACTAGTGTCAACTGTCGATTAAGGTGACCAGATTTTCCGTGGGGCAAAGCGGGACGGGGCCCCACAGGCGGGGGGGGGGTCCCCCCAGGTTTCTGGAGCAAAAAATCAGGACGTCTGGTCAGTGGCGTCGCTAGAGGGGGGCGAGCCAACCCGGGTGACACCCATCAAGGGGTGACACCCGGGCCAAAAATTTTACTGTGTCAGAAAAAAGTAGACACATTTTTTCATCTAGAAAGAAATTAAGAAATACAATGAGATGTGTTAAACGCGAAAACTTTTATGAAAAAAATATCAGTTAACTTGCAAAATAATGAAACAGTCCCAACACACAAACAACATTAAAACAAACTAGGAAAAAAAGTAAAGGAGCAAACGCAGCAGAGAGATCTTTAAAAAACGCTGGACATGAAAGGGGCAGTGTCTTATGTTTTAAAAGATATAAAGCCATTTGGGCTTGGACACACCGAGAGCACAGTGGGGTGGGGGGGGGGATACGATTTTTATCCCCCCCCCCTCAATTTTTTTTTAATCAAAGGATGGGTTTTCTTTGTTGATGTTTTTCTAGAGTCAAATTATTAATTCAATGTCTTGGAGTTAATATTTCGTTATATATTAAACAATATAATTTGCAATTGTCACGCAAGTAGTGTCTGTCAGTCAGTCCTGACGCTACTAATTTTAGAAAGCAGGGAAAACCAAATTACTGCACCAAAGCATCAAAAGGTGTGCAAATTAAATATGCGCTGTAAAAAAATATGATATGATGTCATTTTTTCGCTCATATTTTAATTTTGGAAAAGGGAACATTGTAAAAAGAGAATTAGATGATGGTTAATTATAAAATAAAAAAAGATAAGGGGCGCCGCAGGCGCCCTGCAACCCCTATTATAAAATACTTTGTGTACATTTCAGAAAGTTTAATATTTCGTATTTATCAAACAAGGACAAGTTAGTTGGGCTTTTGAAAAAGGTCGGCGCCGTAGGCGCCCTAAAAAGTGCATTTTTTAATAAAATAAATAGATTTCAGCTGAAAACTTCCGTCATTTTTGACGGGTGTACGCTAGTATATATAAATTTATTAAAGGTGTGAAAGCATAGATATGCATGTTTATATACAGCTAGTCCTCCAGTTACGACGGTCCCATACCGACGTACGCTGTCTTGTGGTTACTAACGAGCCCGCTTAAAAAATTGTTACGCGTTATTCCGTATTTTTTAAATATTTTTTCTTTAAACTTTTGTTTTTTATGGGGTAACGAATATTTTTCTCTATTTGAAATTAAAAAATTATTGAAAAATATGTATTATTATTATTTCAAACTACAACTTTCGTTTGCGAATTTTTCTCATGGCGACGTTTTCAATCAAGTCAGTAAGGCTAAGTAAGCTTACAAGTTCCTTTTCAAAGCTCATTAGAGAGAGCATATTCAGTCTTTGTTGCCCTATGCAAATTTTCACTCATTTTATATTCTTTTCAACTTTGAAAATGATCGCTCTCGGCTGCAGTTTGATGTCATCATTGAAAGATAGATGCGAAGTGCGATGTGTACATTTGTAAAGGACTGTGTGAAATTAAGCTCATTCAAAAGCAGCAAAATTTTTCGCTCTGTGCACGTGTTTTGAGTTTTGTATTTGGCTACTTCCTTTTCCTTACCCTGAGCCTGGGTCTGGACAGTAAGTTTTTTAAGAGTTCTGAAAATTGGACTAATTCTGAAGGTAATCAGTCTTCGAAATCGCTTGAATATTCTTCCATTAACTTGGCTGCTGCCCATCGGATGGCGAAATTGCTGAGCACAGTTAGGTTTGTAAGAAAGCCAAATTTCTCATGGATGTCTTTAGATGCGCCTAACCGATGTTGTAGGGCTTAAGAAAGTTTGTCAATGATTACCAGAAATACCTCAAACTTGAATTTTTGTGTCAGGGAGAATACTGTTTAGGTGATGTCCCTTTATCAAACTGACGCTTTTTTAATTTATTTATTTTTTTAATGTTTTTTTTAAATAAATAGCATTGAATATTGTTTATACTCCTTCTTACCACGGACTTTTCCTTTCGTTTGTCTTCATAGGAATCAAATTAAGAATGCTGTCTTTTAATAAACTCAAGGAGAGACTTCCTTTCTAATTTTTTTCCCAAATTTCAAGTAAAATAGCGACTTGCAGTTGTTCAAGTTCCTTTAGAAATCTTTCTGCTTCAAGTCGACAGTCACGTGGCTGATTTTCGTTTGTTGCTAATTCTTCCAGTGCTGCGATATTCTCATGGTATGAGTTATTAACAGACCTTACAGCATCATGTCAGGCTGACCCTCCTGTGTCAGACAAGGCTTTGTTAACATGTATCAATTTCATGTGTTTTTGAAGTACTTGTCAACGATGAGTAGATGCAACAAGCCGGGTATAAAGATTTTGCAGAAGACAAAAAAATCTGACTGCATCAGGACAACCTGCTGCATTTTTCCCGACCAAATTAATGGAATGAACTGTACACGGCACACAATGAGCAACACTGCACTTCTCATAAAGAATAGCGTGGTTTCCATTACACTTCCTACTCATATTTGCAGCATTGTCATATGACTGTCAAAGGCATGTCCAGGGATTCATACAAACATTTGCCTGCATCTTTAGTATACACTATAATTTATAAGTTTGGGGGACCTTAAATTATTGGGGGCCTCTAGCTTTAGCCCGTTCAGCACCCCAACTCCATTTAATCCGCCATAGGGGGGGGGGCACTCATCTGTGACGATGTGTGACGAGGGGGAGGGTGTGTTTAAAAATGTGAAGTCACATTAAAAACGCGCAACTTTAAATAAAAGTTCCACTTAAATATTTGATTATTTACCATTTATTTACTTGCGTTTTCAATGGCTTCACGCGTGTTACGATGTTAGAGTGCAGACTTACGCTAAATAGGCTACATATTTAAATGACAAAACATAATTTGCAACATGCTAATTTTTATTGAGAAAATACGACTTGGGGGGGGGATGTCAAAGATTTGTGACGTCATATCTTAAAAGAAAGGGCGGGGGTCTAAGTTTTTGTGACAAAGTATGACCCCTAGGGGAGGGTGCGGTAAAAATCGGCAACATCACATGACGTCATTGATGGACGGCCCCTTCAGTCGTGAAGGGGTGACACCATGAGCTACCGCCCCGGATGACGCCAACCCTAGCGACGCCTCTGCGTCTGGTCACTTTAGCGGGACATGAAGTCTGAAGTCTGAAATCGGGACGTCTGGTCACCTTACGTATTGGGATCACCGACAAGTCATGGGAAAGGCGTATCAAGGAGTAAAATGTAAATAACTACAGAAATCAACGCACCAACCGGCTTAGCTAATAATAAAGCAATTTAAATTTATACAAAAATCACTGTTTTGAATATTTAATTAATTTTAATTGTATTTATTTTATCAAATAAAATATTGATTTGATCAACTCTCCTCAATCGCAAATCGCGTTATTTTTGGTTACAGAATAACTCTTCAGTCTGCGAGGTGTTTAAAATTGTTTCGTAATGCCAGAATGATTGACGTTTAATTCTTTACGTGCATCATCATTTATATAATAAATTTAATTAAAAGACATTGGGTGTGTTGTTTATTACAATCCGAATTGCAAATTTCGATGCGTAATTAGGTCATACGGTCAATTCTATAATCGGAAGATTTTAAGATTGCTTAAAAAATCCTACTAGTGTATTGAAATAAAGAAAATACTAAGAAAATTGAAAATACCGGACAAATGTATGTCCGGTATCGCTTCAATTTTTTAACTGGACAAATAACAATAATACCGGACAGTCCGGTTAAAAATCGGACATCTGGCAGCCCTACGCCTACGGCGCCGACCTTTATCAAAAGCCCAACTAACTTGTCCTTGTTTGATAAATACGAAATATTAAACTTTCTGAAATGTACACAAAGTATTTAATTTTTATAATAGGGGTGCGACTACGGCGCCCCTTTTGTTTTTTGATTTATAATTAACCATCATCAAATACTATTTTTACATTGATCCCTTTTCCAAAATTAAAATTTTAGCGAAAACGATGACGTCATATCATATTTTTTTTACAGCGCATATTTAATTTGCACACCTTTTGATGCTTTGGTGCAGTAATTTGGTTTTCCCTGCTTTCTAAAATTAGTAGCGTCAGGACAGACTGACTGACTTGCGTGACAATTGCAAATTATATAGTTTTATTATTACAACGTTTTTATTAACTTGCTTTCGTTCTTGTCTGTCCGCAATTTTTCAAATTTGCCAACATAAAATTAAACAACTTCTGATGGTCCTAGAGATCTCAAAATTTTACGACAGATAGATCTTGCCTGACAATGCTTTGAATCAAAATTTTAAATCGATCGAATGTACCTTAATTAAATTAATGCATTTTTTTAGTTTATCTTTATATAGAATCTGTACCAGTTCACTCCAGCCATCGATGACCACCCCCCTTGTTTACATCAAGTGGAGTTCAGTCAGTTTCAGTCTGTAAACACGAGATGCGTTTAAAGAAATACAATTTTCGATACACTATAATTTTACACTTAAACTAAAAAGAATAAAATAAATAGAGGTAAAAAAAAAGATTTTTTAAATCAACGTTTGTATAAGTGTACTAAAAAGAAGCGGGCGCTTATCAGGTTTTCCACATACAGTTCACGCATTCTCTCACTTATAGATCTCTCTTTAACTTTTATACCAAACACCCGCCCCACGTTTTTAGTCATATTAAATCAAAGTACTTGAACTTATAAGTTTTAAATTATTTTCTCCTTTTTAGTACACTTATAAAAATGTTACGTTTAAAAAAAAACTTATTTTAACTATATTTATTTTTTTATTTTTCAGTGTATCTTCTGTTTTTCTTGTTCATATTTCTTTATGTTCAGTTTCTTTTCTAACTCATCAACCTTATTTTTTCCCTTTCAGTTCCATTTCCTGATCTGAACTTAAAACACCACTTTCTTTTCGTTTATACAAGCCAATAAAATCGCTATTGAAGATGATTATCGACTATGTAATTCATCTTGAATTTTTGCTTTGTATTTTACAGATTTTTCATCACAAGTAGTACTGGATGGACCAGCTTATAAATCCAATTCTATTTGGTCTTGTTGAATGGGTTGTGTGTGATGTTTCACAACTTCCTTTTCAATTTTTACATTTGTGGCTGCTTTTTTGGGAAGGACATCTACACTCTTCATAGACTGGTCTGTCCAGAAGCTCATTAATGTTGCTTTATTTTTCTGTGCTAATGGGACGTCCATAAATGACGTCACTCACCTAGAGGGGGGGTCACACTTTTGTGACAATGTGTGACGAGGGGGAGGGAGGGGTTTGAATATATGTGACGTATTATCAAAAGGGTAACTTTAAATAAAACTTCCAATGAAATATTTGGTCGCTTACAATTTATTTAATGACGTTTTTTTTATTTTTGTTCAGTGCTTCTCAAATACTGGTCGGTAGGCCATCAGAAGCCGGTTGGCGTAAGTTATCAAGTAATGAAAATTAAATATAATTATAATCCTTACGTTTGAGAACCCAAAAAGAACGTATAAAATTGTTACCCTGCGTCGTTTGATGTTGACATCAAAGTATGTTTGATGTAACCCTAGTTCCGTTTGGTTCTCTTACGGCAGTATTCGGCTAACTTTATTGCTCGTTACCCCAAAATATACACGTTTATGTGTGCGTCCCCCCCCCCACATACTCGAGGTCCTTCCCACATGACTCGGGGCTTTGGGGGAGTGTCGTTAGCACCCCCCCCCCGAAAAATGCATCTGGTGAGTTTTACAAGAACGATAAGTGTCTAAAAATGATCTGAATAGGATTATGTGTAGATATTCAAAACGACACGGAATATCCATTTTTTATTGGGGTGGGGGTGGGGGGAATCTACTTGATACAATTATAAACGTTTTAATTTTGATATAATTGTTCGATTTGTTTTTTGTCTAACGGCCCTGGCCATTCTAGGTATAATATTATTCATTAACTTTATTGAATGCATCATATTCTTGACATCGCAATTCGAGAGGAGCACAAAACAACTTTTCTTCTTAGCTCAGTTTTTAAGGCATTAATTTTAAATATCACAGACAGGATACTTGATACAGGGAAGTCATGTGGATTAAGATTATTGTCACTCGTGTCAATATAATTGAAAGTTGGGTGGATTTAGGTGTCTTCGTATAGTAGGTAGGTGAGAAATCTACATAGTGATCAAATTGAAAATATGCATTTCCTGGAAGGAACCGGTTCAATAGTCGGCATATTTGCGAAGCGTACACGTAAACACGGTACACATGACGTGTTTTAATATATCTAGTGGATTGTAGTGGATGTTATATGTCCCAAATGATTCTTCATTACCCCCAATAATTCCCTTTTGATCCCAGTTGGGGTAATCTACCCCTTTTTGCCAACCTCTTTCTTACGGGATGCCCGTCAGTCAATGGAGAGATTTTTTAAAAAATACATTTTTTAAATATTATTTATTTTTCCTAAACAAAGAAGTTAACCGTGATGATTAAAAGTCAATGATTAGTTTGTATGCATTAAAATAAAATATAATCTAAGGATGTTAACACAGTTCGTTTTCTGAAGGCTGGTTAAACGTTTTTTTTTAAAAGCGCACCGGTTCAATCAGATACCTAAAAATTAAAATTATAAAAGTTTATGTTAATATTATTATTAACGCTAAAGGAGCGGATTCTAGCAAATTTATATGCCCACAATGATTCAGCATTACCCCCAAGAGTTCCATTTTCACCCAAAATGAGATAATATACTACAGGTCACCGACCCCTCGGTTAAACCGCCCGATAGCGATAGCCATGTATTTTTTTTTAGTTTATAAACTCCACAAGAGAATGCAACAATTTAAACACGCCTCGTCCATTTGCGGCATTATACTTACAACTCTTGTGTGACGTCCCTGAAATCGAGAAAAAAAATTAAACTCGTTATCTGTTGATGTCTCCATGCTTTCCACCCCAACGACCGCAACGGGCATGGAACTGGTGATGATGACATAGCTTCACATGTGTTATGATATAAACATGCAGACCTACACTAAATAAATACTTAAACGACTAACAAAGAGATTTGAAACATACTTATTTTAAATTGGAAAAAATTGTGTTTTATTGTGTTTTTTGGAGGGGTGACGAGGGATGGGGGAGGGGGAAATCGGCCAAAATCGCGTGACGTCATTTATGGATGGCCCCTAAGGCAGCATAATAATTCAATAACGAATCTACTTTTGTTGGCAAATCGTCCTCTTTTTCAATTTATTCCTAATTTCAGTTACCTGTCTAGAACAGTTTTGCTTACGATTGTTGGGGTATAGCTTTACATATGCTTCATACAACAACTTTTTGGTTTCTCCATTGTATCTTATCTGTTTACAGACGCTCCTTCTATACAGAAGATTATTGCATCCTACGCTTATCTATGTTTTGTGTTTAGTCCTGCAAATCCTGTAAATATATAAAAAATAAAGTTTTGAAAATTGTTTTAATTCAATTGTTACTATATTTTTATTTTAAAAAAAAACACAACAAACAAAAACAACAACGAAACAATTAGGCGTAGGCCTATTTAACAATATTTCATAATTCTGAACATTCTAGACATGCAATGTATTTATAAGATTTCAAATTAGGGCTAGGGTAATCCTGCAGTTTGGCATGTATATTATTTCACTGCGAATTTTAATTTTCACGTGAGAAAAAAAATGGTTTCTGGATAATTAAAAAAAAACTTCTTCACTAAGTAAATTTATTTTAGCATGGGTCAAAATTATGGCTAGCAAGGTGCTAGATAAACAAAATGAATCTATTTTACTCGGAATTATGTATCGTCAAGAGCCGAAAAATTTTTAAGCAGCTAATAATAAAACCCGTAAAAAACAAAGTTTTGACTATAAATCCTTTATATACGAGACATAACATTCGCACGATATCCAAAAATCCAAAATTTTATTTATGTCTCATATATAAAGGATTTATAGTTTTAAAAAAAGGGAACTACTACAGTCTGCCTGCTAAAAATAAGCTCAATTTGATAACGGGAAAGGGTTATAAAAACATGTTTACTATACTGCGCACCACGAGACAGACTAGCTATTACTAGCGCTTACGTTTACAGATCGGGAATATATTTTTAAAAAGTATCGTCAATATAATACGCATCGCAACGCGCGACGGGAAAGTATGAATAAAACAAACCCGTAAAAACAAAGTTTTTGACTATAAATCCCTTATATATGAGACATAACTAACAGTATTGATTATTTTCAAACGCGACAAACATTTACAGACTGAATCCATCTTAACTCAACTTTGCTTCATAACCCTGAGGGGGGGGGGACGTCTGGTCACCGATCGCTGGATCGAGCTCAGCGTCACACGTAAAATGTAAACAAAAGCACGCCGGTACTTCGATGGGTCGCGTCAACGCGTCAACTCAAACTTTCACGTGGAAAATATACAATAACAAACAGTGAATTTGAATTACATACGTTATATGAGGATAAACTTAAAATGCATTAATTTAATTACGGTACGTTCGATCGATCTGAAATTTTGATACGATGCATTGTTAGGTGAGACGGGTCCGTGTGCCAAATTTCAGCAGCTCGATTGGATCACGGGAAGTGGGTCATTTTTAAATCCTTTATATTAACTCGTGGTGTCTGCGGCCGACCGACCGACCTTGCTTGCTTGCTTGCTTGCTTGCTTGTCGCCAAAACTTTTGATCGATTTTTAACCCACTTGCTCGCAAGATAGCGAGCTGAAATTTTGCAGGCAGTTTCGTACCGATGATAAAAACAATGTATCAAAATTTCAGATCGATCGCATGTACCGTAATTAAATTATTGATTTTTTAGATTATTTTTTTTAATCCTATGTATCATGCTATTTTTTGAGATAGAGCGTCGCGGTGCGTATTATATTGAACAACCTTTCTGTCGCGCAATAAGGTGCGTATTTTATTGACAGCTCTTTTTATAAACATATTCCTGATCGGTGCGTATTATATTAAACATGTTTTACGACACAACTTCAATTTTGTATTTCTGGATGGTCTGGCGCTGCGTATTATAATGAACATTCTTTTAGTTACTTCTCGTACATAAAGGATTTATAGTCAAAAACTTGGTTTTTTACGGGTTTTTCTTATTTACTTTTGTTTTTCCGCCCGCCCAAGACAGAGATGACGAGACGGCGATGAAGTTAATACAAGGGATTTAAAAAGGTTGGTCAATATAATACGGACCACGACACCCTAGCACAAAAATCAACATGCTACATAGAGATAAATAGAGATAATCTAAAAATTCATTAATTTAATTACAGTACATTCAATTGATCTGAAATTTTGAAAAGTCATTTTGATCTTCGTCACATTTCTGCCTGCAAAGTTTCAACTCGCTACCGCTAGCATACGAGGAAGTGGGCTAAAAGTCGATCCAAAGTTTTTTCTTCAATCAAGTAATCAACCAGATGCCACGAGTTAATATAAAGGATTAAAAATTAGCGCTTTAATAACTAAAATATAACATATATTAATGCATTTAAAAATGAAAAAACTAAAATTCTAAAAAGAAAAAAAAATAGAATTCGCAGTATAAACGTGCCAAAAACTGCAAGATTACCCTTTAATCTTTAACTTTAGACCTAATCCGATTTCACAGTGAAAGCCAATTATTTCTAATTGAGTCTAGTATAACCAATAATGCATTTTATAATTTATATAGACATTTAAATAATATAATGTAAAAAGTGTACTTACATAAATTATTAATTGCACAGCAGACCAACAAACAACAACTTTGAAAAAATAATAGTGTTACGAGTACACATGTCGTATGTTCATATTTATATCCAAGTGGAATCTCTTACTCTTTAAGCACAACACGGTTTTTAAAAAGTAGAAATATAGTTAGTTTAATTAAAATACTGAAGTTTGGACGAGTGTGTTACACAGGACTACAAACGCTTCCTAATTTTCCTTTGTTAAGTATTTAAAATGATTTTTTAAAAGTAAGATTGTGGACGTCAACTTTTCTTGACCTCCCCCTCCCCCTTGTCAACAATTGTCAAGCATTTTCAGACCCCTCCCCCCCCCCAATTTTGTTGACGTAATTTATGGACAGCCCCTGTTTTTTACTGTACTGACGTGGTAGCGAAATGTAAATTATTATTATTTATTTATTTTTTAAAAATTTTATGTGTTTATTCCCGAAATATTGAAATATTCTCTTGGGTTATTATTATCGGTTGCAAACAGAAGATTATAATCATCTTTGTCTGTCCTTTATTGATAACTTCTGCGAACCGGCAGCGGATGGCCCACGGACCGACACTGATCTAAAGGACATGAGATTCCAAAGTGCATGTACTTAAGTGTAGTAGAGTGATGAGCTTTATCAAATTCTTTTGAGAATTCTAGTAATATTGTATCTATTTGTTAAAAATTAGGGATCACCCAAGTATATGTTTTTTTTACTATTTGCCGAATCCAGATAGTTTGGACCTAATATTTGCCGAATCCGGATTCCGGATCCGGATATCTCAACATTTAAATGTAAGAGGTAATATGGTGTACTTTACAACTTTATATCTAGTATTTAATACTATTTATTAAAATATTTATTATCCTACAAATGGAGAGTATCTGCTTTCCACTTTGTGACATTGTCAACGTGAACGATGAACATTTTATAATGAATTGAATGAAAGAACTTGAAGGAAGTTCAACGAACTGTGCAGTGCGTACCAAGCGAAAAGTGTTATACTGTGTGTGTAGTATGATGTACAAGAAGTCGTGAGCTAGAGCCATAATTAAACTGTTCTTTTATTCTGACTATTTAAGTTTAATATGATTTTAGTTAACTTCGTTTGTTATCTATTGTAGTAAGGTAATATCTGTACTTGTAACTTTTAACTTAATATATTTTTCTCGTATTGAAATTGATTGTTTTACTAAATTTTGCATAGATTTGAATGATTTCATGAACAATGCTTGTTAATTTGTTTATTTTGTTATATATTAATAATTTAATGTATAACTTAATTTGTTACTTAACTTATTTTGTATAATTATAATATTCACAATATACTAGAGTTTTAAAATTATAAGACTGAATAAGATATTACACATAATATAAAGACAATCAACATTTTTATTTTTAAGTTCGCAAATCAAATAACAATTGCAACTGCCATTTAAAGTTTAACGGAAAAAACAACAAGGAATATATAATTATTACAATGATATAACTTATATCATATAATTAAAATGTTTAAATGTAAATACTGAATTGAAAGTAGTGAATGATTGACTACTGTCAACGTACTAGTCAATGACAAAGAAGTTGTAGATCAAAGACAACTCTCAGGCTGTCCAAGTTTCCAAGGCTCCTGTTTAACTATGAAGTTTATAGTTTATAGCATAAACTAAAAATTACAAATTATACTGAAAATTAGTATTTTTTAGCATAAAATTATTATTTTTAACATAAACTATAACAATGAAAATAATTTAATGACATGAGTAAATAAAATAGTCACTAGTTAGTACAGCAGTACTTGTTACCTTTAAGTTTGTAGTTTGTTTCTTCAATTTTCAAGTTTCGAAAAATTAAGTGTTTGTCATACCCAAATTCTTTTTCAAGAACAATAACATCACAAGTTTGTTCGGCGACAAGCGAGAACGCTTATCATCACTTATCTGCCCCACTGTGCTGAATGCTCTCTCACTATCCATTCTTGTTAAATGTACTGATTTCTGGTTATTGTTTTTTACTTTTCATATAATTGTTTATAAAATTATTAATATTAATTTAATTTGATTTAAAAAAGTATTACTATATTTACTATATTGATATCCGTATACTAACCGGATCTGCCATAAGTATTTGCCGAATCAGGATAGTGGCGAAAATCCCGATAACCGGTCCGAATATCCGGCATTCCGGTTATTTGGCTGTCCCCTATTAAAAATTGTGGATTAGAGAGGCTTGGAAAAAGTACTTCAAGGATTTGGGACTGTTCATTGTTCTGTTATTTAAGTGTCCTCACGGGCAATCTACAGTTATGTTATTTATTTCTTCTATTTAATTTAAGTTTATTTAAGCTTCCTTGTCAACTGAGGTTGAAAATGCTATTACAAAATTTTTGACAAATTTTTACCCCCTCCCCTCGTCACACTTCATCACAAAAACTTACACCCCCTCCAATATGACGTCACAAAGCTTTGCGGCCCACTCCGCCATTAAAGCTGTATTTTCTATTTGAAAAAGAGCATTTTAAAATAACTTTTGTGCCATTTAAGTATGTATTTAGTTTGCAAGCTAATATCGTAACACGCATGAAGCCATGTAAAATGTCATAAAATAAATTGTAAGAAATCAAATATTTAAGTGGAACCTTTATTTGATGTTACGAGTTTTGATGTGACGTCATATTTCTTAAACACTGCTTCCCTCCTCGTATATATATCGTCACAAATGTGTGAACCCCCTACCCCCACCCCCCTAGGTGCGTGACGTTATTTGTGGACGGCCCTTTATCAATATAGTCTATAGTGTGTTATTGATTAGGCCTTTTAGGAGACTTTTCCTGGAGGTTCCATATTTGTAGACTTAATAGGGGACTATAAGTCTTTATTGTTGTCTTAAGAATTGACTTTGTTTACATAGTCCTTTTGGAGTTTTCAACTAAGTTTTTTTTTCTTTAAGTGTTTAATTTTTAAGTATCTTCTGTGTATTTTTAAAACATCGTTGGCCTTAAATTTATAAAATAAATTCTCCTTTTGTTTACAAAAGTTCTTTAAGGTAGTATTGATCCAGCATTTGTTAATTTTGTAAGATGTTTGTTTTGTTGGAACATTCTCATCAAATATTAATTTAGTTTTGATTTTTTATACAGTGGTATACCTCGGTATACGTCTGCTTTGGACGCGAAACATTTTGCTTGGTAGGTATATACGATTTTAATTTGGAATACGACCCACGTGCTAGAACTTTAAATTTGTATGGGGCCGTACATAAATGACTCACGCGATTTCGTCCGATTCGCCCCTGATCACATGTCGTCACAAAAAGATAGCCCCCTCTCCTCAAATATGACGTCCTATTTGAAAATTAGCGTGTTTCAAATCACTTTATTGTCATTTCAGTGCGCCCTTTGATATGTGTCACAGTTCTTAAATACGCCCCTCTCCTCCGTCTCGCATTGTCACAAATGTGTGAACATCTCCCCCCCCTCTTTTTTTTGGTGCATTACGTCATTTATGGACGACACATCGCGCACTCGCAACTTTAGGACTATTGTGTTAGTATGGCAGTTGCTACCAAACAGTGAATGACACACGTATTAATCGTAAATTATCACGTGATGTTGCGAAGGCAGTGAAATCGGTTACATTACAGGGAGACAGAAAATAGTCGTATAAGTTCTTCATATTTATGTACTAAAGTATTAAGCAGTGTTTAAATTATTTTACACAATTATGTCAATAAATGTCTACATAATACTTAAATAAAATGATTTATTTTCCTGGAGAACAAATGAATCATTTCTCATCTATTTCTTATGAAAAAATACGTTTAGTATACGTCCAGTTTGGTATACGTTCAAAGGTATGGAACGGATTAAGGGCGTATACCGAGGTACGCCTGTATTTAAATATCCACTCTACTGGGCTATCTGCGTTGTATTTACTTAGAGTATTTTTTAAATTGAAAGTTAGCCACTGTTTGGTGTAATTTTATTGCATTACATTTATTTAATCAAGAGATAAACTATTCTTTAATGTTTCTTAGATAGTTTAGTCTTTACTGCTTTTGTTACCCAAACAATATCATGGTCTGACAAGCCAGGGATTATTTCACAATCTAGTGACTAATCCTGGTTTGTTTGTTTTTTAAATAGATATTTTCCCATTTTTCCTCGTGGTATTTTTCATACTTATATTTACTATTTTTCCTAATTTTATGGTGTTGATTGTGTCAATAAAAAGTTCAATAATTTCTTTATTATTTTGATGATTTTCTATGTATCAGTAGTTCCAATTTAAGTCAGGAAGTTTAAAGTCTCCCATAATCCATAATCATATTAGCCATAATTTGCCTGCATTATTCATAGCCTAAATTCTTATGTAAATGCTAAATGTCTTACTACCCAAGAAATCTCAAACTGGCGAGAAAAGTATATGTACTTTTAATAGAGTGGCCTAAAACATAGACACAACATGTATGGGTATATTGAGGTAATAAATCTCAATTTGATTTCCGACTGTGTTAAGCAATTATCAAATTCAAAGTTATTTAAACAAGTAATTACTCAACATTGGCCATTAAAAATAACTAATAATAATAAAACCGGTAAATACGGAATCTGACGTCCGGGAATATTCTATACTTTATGTATTATTTTTATTCTACTTCCTGTTTCCAAATTTGACAGTACTCAATTATTTAAAATGTACCACACCCCCTTTGCTACATAAGTGAGCTATTGTTCGATCAAAATTTAGATTAGAAGAATATACTATTTTATTTTGTCGGAAATGTCAATTTTAGAGTCACTGGGAAGTGTTATATGGGGCCGTCCATAAATGTCGTCACGCTATTTTGGCCCATTTTTTCCCTCCCCCCTCGTCACAAAAACTTAGACCCCCTCCTATATGACGTCACAAAGCTTTGCGCCTTCCCCCAATAAAAGCTGCATTTTCTATTTGAAAAAGAGCATGTTTCAAATCACTGTTTGTCATTTAACTATGTTTTAAGGTTAGGCTGCACTCTTATATCGTATCACCCTTGAAACCATGTAAAACGTCATAAAATAAATAGTAAGAAAGCAAATATTTAAGTGGAACTTTTATTTTAAGTTGCGAGTTTTCATGGGACCTCATAATTCTCATCACGCATCGTCATAAATGTGTGGACCCCCTACCCACTAGAAGCGTGACGTCTTTATGGACAGCCCGTATCTTAAATAATTTATATTTAAATAATTTGAGGACACAACAACAACTTCAGAAAACGTATAGTTTTAATTAACCATGCAGCTGAGGGGTACATTTTTTAAAATAATTGAGAACTGTTAACTTTGAAACGGGAAGTAGACTAATATATATATATATATATATATATATATATATATATATATATATATATATATATATATATATATATATAATTATTATCTTCGTGGGACCATGACACCACGCAAGTATGTGCAACCGAGAATGATGAATGACCCTCGCTGGGGTCGACCAATGTATCGAGACCAACAATGGTCCTTGCGTTTCACTAGCATTGTTCCTTCACAGAAAACGTGAGATTCGCAGTGAACTGGTTATCACGTCAGCCTTATACGGTGGAGGTCTTGGGTTCAAGCCCCAGCGAAATCATTATTATTTTTTAATTTTAAAAATGTCTGTTTGTGCCCGTTCTTTTACCCCTTTATTGCCAACACTAGCTGAACCGTGGCGTAGCATACGCCGCTAATGATTTAGTGACGGGTGAAGACTTCCTGAAAGACAGTTGTCAAAATGGGATGGGTTTGGGCAAACGATGTGAGTGAATGAAAAGAAGGAACTCTGGAGAGACCCGCAGCGTAGCATACGAGTCATCAAAGACAATGCAAAGAACGGTTGGGTGGGGGTGAGAGTACAGACACAAAAAGCAGCATTAAGTAAATAAAAAATAGCGAGTAAATGGGAATACATGCACACTGAGGTTGTTGTTACCCGCCTCTCATTTAATACTACCATCCCTTAAACATAAACTGTGATTCGCCGACCCTAGCGAGGGTTAGTCATATTTAGGGCTTTTAATTGCGTGTTGTTGTTTTTTTCGAAAACCGATTATCGATTATGTAACTCCGATTATAAACCAATTATCGTTTTATAGCTGACTTCATAGAAGTTAGGGGTGTGCCGAATTTTGCCTGCAAATGTCACGAAACCAACTATGAGTTGGCAGTTACCCCCCCCCCACCCCCTCCCCGCCCAACCGACGTTTACTCGCGTTGTTTTGATTTCTTCGTGCTGTAGTTTATGTCCGTTCTTTCTCCACTTTCCTTGGGGCCGTCCATAAAGTACGTCACGCTATTTTTGGCCATTATTACGTCACAAGCTGTCACAAATCTCGGAACCCTCTCATTCCCTAAAGTACGTCACACTTTCGAACAAATTGTTGTTTTTTTATTATCAAAATAATTAAGATTTAATATAAAACACCGTGACGTCACACATGGCCAGACCCCCCCCCCTGTCACAAACTGTTACACTTTATTACACCCCCTCCCCCTTCGGGAGCGTGACGTACGTTATGGACGGCCCCTTTGCACTCTCCATTAGCAAGTCTGCGGCGTATGCTACGCCACGGGGTTTCTAGTAATAAATAAAATACAGAA
The DNA here is from genome assembly GCA_944989445.1 of Ampullaceana balthica. Taxonomy (NCBI): domain Eukaryota; kingdom Metazoa; phylum Mollusca; class Gastropoda; family Lymnaeidae; genus Ampullaceana; species Ampullaceana balthica. Next base: position 385,311 of record CALYLW010000801.1, on the reverse strand, counting down.
TACTTTGGACGTCGATTGCCGTATTTACCATAAAACCAATACTCACAGATGAAAGCGTTGTAAAAACATCTCCATTTTTATCCTTCCAGGACAGGATGTTTCTTTTAATAAAACAATAATTATATATGGGTAATATTTTTGTTATAGATTTAAAGAAATATCGCTTTAAAACTGTATGAATTCGCTATGCCTATACATTTTACAGTGAAGATATAGATAATAGATTAATCGATGTAGTAGGTGGTATCTCATTTGCATTTAAAGATGTACAAGGAAATAACTAACATCTCTCTCTGTCTCTCTCTCTCAAACTGTCTAATATATTATATATTATATATATATATATATATAATATATATATATAATATATATATATATATATATATATATATATATATATTAGGTTTGTTAACGATTAATTTCAATTTAATCGTTAACTTTTGAAAAATTAACGATTAATTAATCGTTAATTTCGATTAAAGCCAAAAATTTAAATTTATGATGTCATAAGTAACACTTATTAAATGTTCTTGTTGAAACACATATGTATTTATGTGTCTTCTTACAAGTGATCTATATAATCAAGTGGTCTTTAGCATTATACATTAACTTAAGAGCACTTGCAAATATAGATCCCTTGTCTGAACACTCGCTGAACTTGCCAATTATTAAAACGACATGTTAGTTCTTTCGTATCATGTAAAGCCCATGGTTACCCATGAACAAAGCTTGAACACGTTTTTGGATGCGAAAACGGGGTGCTTAGAGGACAAAATCTGGAGCGTTTTTATCGTGCCTCTAAAGTGCCACCGACTCATCCCACTTTATTTATTATGCATAAATAAGGGCATCTTGAGTAGAGCTCATTTCTTAAATAGAGCTCATTCCTTTTCTTAGAGTTGGAACAACTAATTTTTAAGTCCCATATGCGGAAAAACATGGATATGTCATATATATGAGACCCACCTATTTTGTCTTTTTTCATCCTTCGTTGGCAATGGCAAAGAATCCTTTGGACTTTCTGTGTATTGTCTTGAAGAATTCCTAAATGAATGAATATTTAGTTCAGAATATCACTGCATCTAATATATATATAATATAACGCCGACGGCCAGTGTCTGCGCGTATTTAATTTGAATGTTTCTCTACGGAACGATCGATCACGAGAACACGATACACGATACACGTAGGAATAGATCAAGTTTTACATGACATTTCATTTTAATGAACATATGGTTTCTGAGTAGGCCTGTCAACGGGTACCTGGGACCAGAGTACCCGTTGCCGTAAGATTACCCGGGTAGTAAATTCCGCCCGGGTACCCTTGAAAATGTGGCTTCAATGTCTATATTAACCAAACTTCGGCTCCCATGTGGCTTTTTCGTGTTTAATTTACGGCTCGCGAAACAATTTATAAAATGAAAATTTTTGCTTCAAATATATGCTGTGAAATACATCAAAGTATAACAATCTGTCAAAGGGAAATACAATACGGTCTCGACAAACCCCAATGTATTTTGATACATCTTTTTTCTCTGAAAATGAAACAGAAATCACAAACACAAGAAGAATTTGGTTCTTTGAATGAATCTTACAATGAAAACAAAACTCCTCTGCCGAAAATAAGGATGGACTGTATAGAGTTGAAAGAGGCCGTGTTTGTTGTTGTTAATAAAAATACCCCTGCTTTGACACTAACTTTGATCTTTGAAATACGCCGACATTGGGTTTACGATTGGCGATGTTGTTTATCTACCGCATCCTCCTACCTCCATTCGATTGTCGTTTCGTGTTTTCATTACAGCGTGTGCCTTGCCCAAACATAATCACCAAAATTTGTACGTTTTTAAAGTCAATAAATTAGTTACTATTACTAACAGTGTAAGATGGATAAGGGCCCGTCCATAAATGACGTTACACACCTAGGGGAGGAGGGGGTCACACATTTGTGACGAGGGGGAGGGATGTGTTTAATAATAAATGTGACGTCACATCAAAACGCGCAATTTTAAATAAAAGTTCCCTGAAATATTGATTGCTTACAATTTATTTACTGACGTTTTACATGGATTAAAGCGTGTAGCGATGTTTTAGAGTTCAACTTCACATTAAATACAAAATTAAATGACAATAAAGTATGACATATGCTCATTTTTCAAAATAGGAAGTACGTCTTTTATGTTTTAAAGCTTTGTGACGTCATATTGGGAGGGGGGCTCTACGTTTTTGTGACAACCTGTGACGTGTAAAAATCGGCCAAAATCGCTTGACGTCATTTATGTACGGCCCCTAAAAGGCCGCCGTGTAGCTACTGTGTGAAATGAGATGCATGGAAGGTGGCTAGGTAGCATTGTATAGCGGTCATGACGGGGAAAATTATGCGATGTTTCGATCGGGTAACCCGGGTACCCGTTCGAAATTTGTACGGGTACCCGGGCAGCATTTTCAACAATATCGACAGCCCTATTTCTGGGCACTCTTTTATATCATCCTTTATCTCAAAAGATGTATTTTTCAAGAATCGCAAAATTTGCTATATATATTTTTTTACAAACTAATATCACTATCATCTTGAATAACGATAATGGACGTTGATTTTTTAATATATTTTTTGGAGTTTTCATTTTGCAAAGACTAAAAAAAAAGACTAAAAAACTCTTTTTTGTCCATATTCTAAATATACTTTAATTATTTATAAGATGTGCTTTCGATGTCACTGGGTTTTCATTCCAATCTAATATTATATATTTTCACAATTATGTTTCATAGCATGATAGACATGTATAGATTTAAAAAAGAACGTTTTCATGAAGTAACCACAACCAGCAGACCACTTCTATAACACAAAGACATATTTATTGTAGATTATTTGGAGAAAAAAGAATTACACTATCTATAGAAATCCTTATTACCGGCATTATTTATCTAGAATATAAGTTATATTTACAGGTACCTTTCATAATTGTTTTTTTCCGTTAAAACTGTTATGATGAATAAAGTCTTAGTCTACTTACATAGTTTCAGTTCCACTTATTTTTTTCGAGGGATGAACTTGATTCTTTGAAATTAAAAAGAAAGTATATGAATTTAATGACAAGCATAGTAATTATGTGAGGAATAAAAGATATTATTATTTTATAAAAATCCAAACAGGAGCATAGAACCACAGAATCTAACTTTAATTCTCTAGACCAGGGGTCTCAAACTCGGATGATGCATGTGCCATTTTTATCTCATAAGAGATTTGTCAATGGCCGCACCACTCTTCTTATAAACAAACCCGACCCTACCAAACAAAAAACACTTCATACATCTTAAATCATTTTACTACTTATCACTAATAATATGCAAATTTACAATTTATACACAATATATTCTAAAGTGAGTATCAGTTTTATAATTAATATAATAATAAATCGTGATTCCTGGCTACATTTGTATATTTAAGTTTAAGAGTACTGAGGATCCCAAAAATGCACTTGGTGGGGCCGCATGCAGTCCGTGGGTCGTGTGTTTGAGATACCTGATCTAGACGTACATCTTTCATATTATAATTAATTTTTTTCTTTTTCATTTGTTATTTTATTTTAATTCTAACTTTAAAAAAAATTAAAATTCAATCAATAATTTCCATTTTCATGGAAAACATTCAAATAAATAGTTAGAATTATTTTTTAAATTAAAAAAATCCTTATTCCTCTGTTTCTGACATTATCATTTTAACAGCTTGCAAAGACTTTAGTTAACATTTCCAAAATATTAGATTTATGTTATAAAGTGTTTAAAGTTATCAAAATTTTTCGCAGCCCGCTAAATTAAAAAGTTGTCAAACGCGTTACTATAAAGAAAAGTTCCTTTAAGTATTTGATTGCTTACAATTTATTTAATGACGATTTACATGGCTTCAAGCATGTTACGATATAAGAGTGCAGCCTCAGCTAAATACATGCTCATTTTCAGAAGGAAAATGCAGCTTTTATGGGGTGGGGACGCATTACCCTTTGTGACGTCATATTGGAGGTGGGTCTAAGTTTTTATGACGACGCGTGGCGAGAGAGAGAGGTGGGTGGTAAAATCGCGTGACGTCATTTATGGACGGCCCCATATCAGTTTGCTTTAGAAATATTTAGATTAAACGTGATTATAGCAATTAGGCAAATTGATTTATTTTTAAATCCTTTATATTAACTCTTGGTGTCTTCATGATTGCTGGATTGATGCCTTGCTTGACTATTTGTTTGTCGAAAAAATGTGGATTTATTTTTAACCCACTTCCTCGTATGCTAGCGAGTTAACATTTTGCAGGCAGCCTCATGATCTATCAAAATTTCAGATCGATTGAATGTACTGTAAGTCAATTATTGGATTTTTATATTATCTCCATTTATCTATATGTAGCAAGTTAATTTTTTGTGTTAGAGTGTCGCGGAGCGTATTATATTGAACAACCTTTCAAATATTTTCCTGTCGCCCGGTGCGCTGCGTATTATATTGACGATACTTTTTAAAAATATATTCCCGATTTTTAAATGTAAATGCTAGTAATTGCTTGTCTGTCTCACGGTGCGCACTATATTAAACATGTTTTAAAAAAAAATTCTTTTCCCGTGATCAAATCGAGCTGAAATTTAGCAGGCAGACTGTAGTAGTTTTTTTTATACTATAATTCCTTTAAATATGAGACATAACTACAATTTTCCATTTTCGGATTGTCGTGCGATGCGTATTATAATGAACATACTTTTAGTTATGTCTTGTAAATAAAGGATTTATAGTCAAAAACTTTGTTTTTTACGGGTTTTTTAAATAATAATAATGTTTTATAAAGTTAATAAATATTTACCTTTAAGCCAGACATTTCTGTGGTTAAGTATGACACCGACGGCAATAGGTGATCAACGAGGCAATTTCATTCTGGACTGAAAATAACGTAAAAATAAAGATGGTGTTTGTATCAAGTTTGGGGGTTTAGGGTGGGGAAGGGTGGGGTCTATGATCGCTTAAATTTCGGAAATAACAAACTTAAACTTGAATTATAACAGTACTTAATACAATTTGTTAATTTGACGCGACCATGTGAGTCTGTGTCGATTGACAAGGTGATTGAAGGCTTCAACTGTGCTATAATTGTAGGTACTTGATAAAGTCAGAAATACGAGGGAAACATTTAACTGATATCAAAAAATTCATATTGTCATTTAGCACATGTTTTTGTTCAATCACACTACACATGACTCTTTTAACCATGGAAGGACGGATGGACAGATGAATTGGTGGGTGGATGTAAGCTAACACACACACACACACACAAAACAAATACACAAACAAACATAATATATATATATATATATATATATATATATTGTTTTATGGTAAGACTATTAAATCGTTCAGCCTTTTCCGATTAAGCTTTAATTGCTTCATTTCCTTTGGTGCATTGTTTATGTGTTTTTTTTTAATTTTATGTGTTAGTGTTGAAGTTGACTTCTAACAAGTTGTTGATTTGAATCTTTGGCTTATGAATGGGTTGCTTTTGGGTGTGTGTGTGTTTTTGATTAGTATTGATAAGCAAATGCCTCGCATACTTAAACACTTCGTGTTTCTCCTTTGAGTGGGTTTTAAAGATTGTGTTTTAATTATCTAATATATAATCGCCCTAAGTATGCGTGTGTCTCCCCGTTCAAAGGCGCGCGAAAAGGTGCTCGAAAGGCGCGCAAAAAAGGTGCGCAAAAAAGGCGCGCAAAATTATTATAAATAAATTAAAAATGTTCGCCGTAAAAAAAAATATTATATGACGGCATTGTTTTAGCTAGAACGTCAATTACCGAAACAACGCACGAACCTGTGACGTCAGCATTTGTGTACACACAAACACACATTTGTGTTGAGTCTAACATCGGCCACCAGCCTATGCGTGTGTGTGTCTCCGTTATAAATCATGATGTTAGTCACCACCAACCGGTTGATGTCGGTGTGTCGGTCTTCGGTTCTTGACCCACTGCCAACTGCATTGCTGCGCCGCATTCAAGGTACGACACCGTTCTCCTACGCCTGTACCCATCGTCAATGTCACGTTCGCATTGCTTTATTATTTCTTCTTCAACTCCACAAATTTACAAACCTTCGCGTGTTGCCACGAGACAAATATGCCTCGAAAAAAGAACATTCGATGAAGCCGAAATTGCCGATAGAAAACGTCGCAGAAACGAACATAACAGGAATCGAAGAAGAACAGAAACACACGAGGAGGCATCCCGGCGACGAGTAACGCGAAACCAACGCGACAGCCTTTTTGGGTTCCACATGCACAAGCAGTCTCATGCAATTATCAGACTCCAAGTTCATCTCCTTGGCGAGCAATCAGTAGTTTTTATTACTGATAACGTTGAGGCTGCAGCACAGAACGCAGCTTCGAGAGACACTACTTTAACGGCATGGTTCAAACTAAATCAACAATACCAGATGGCTACAGGTATACTATACTATACACACTGACATACCTGAACATTATGTTTTTCACGAGAGGACAAGAACATGGCAGAGAAGGCAAAGGGATGCTGACAGAATAATTGGTCGTATGTACTCTGTCCGTTTAGTGTCAGACATTCAGCGCTTCTGCTTGCGCTTACTTCTCCTTCATGTGCCAGGTGCAACTTCCTTTGAGGACCTTCGGACCGTCCATGGTATTACATATCCAACATTCAAGGAAGCTACACAACACCGATGCCTCTTCAATGACATGCAGGTCTGGGATGTGACGTTACATGATGCAGTTGCCGAAAAGAGACCCGCTCTCCTACGGGAATTATTTGCACATATGTGCCTGCTCGCATCTCCTTCAAATATTCCACAATTGTTCCAGAAATATAAAGAATACTTTTATGAAGATTTTACGTTGCAGTTTCATCACGAAGTGAATTGCAAACACTGCCTCAATTTTGGCCCTTACTGATATTCAATTGATCTTTATTGCTAATAGGAAAACCTGCGAGAATTTAGGTTTACCAGTTCCACCAAGTCACGTGGAAGACATACATGACAGCGTTTTTGATCCGGTCCAACAGCTCAGCAAAGCAACAGACATGGTACGGAGTCTCAAGGAACAGCAGAGACACGCATTTGATGAAATTATCACAGCCGCAGCCAATGATCATCTTCCTCATAGGTGTTACTTTATTGACGGACCTGGTGGCAGTGGTAAAACATATTTGTACACAACCTTGCTTGCATCCTTTAGAGTGGGAACAGAAGATTGCTTTAGCTACTGCATCAACTGGAATCGCGGCCAATTTACTGGAAGGTGGTCGAACGTATCATTCCCAATTTCAACTTCCCGTCCCAATTATCGACACCTCAACCTCCAGAATGAGAATGACCTCCTCCGATGCTGACATTCTCCGAAGAGCCACAATAATCATTTGGGATGAATCCACGATGGCCTCTAAGGATGCATTGAAATGCGTGAATAAACTCTTACAAGATATCATGCAAAATGACAAACCTTTCGGAGGAAAAACCATTCTCTTGGGTGGGGACTTCAGACAAACCTTGCCCGTTGTTGCTCATGGAACCAGGTCCGCCATTGTCGAAGCGAGTATTAAGTTTACCGATCTTTGGTCTAAATTTACAATTCTCACATTGACAAGTAATGTGCGATCTATTGATCCAGAATTTACGTCTTGGTTAATTGAGCTAGGCAATGGAACATTAACCAATGAACATGGATTGAACGAGAATATGTTTGAAGTTCCAGCCCATATGGTCTGCACAGGATCTATTGTTTCTGAAATATTCGGTGAACGACTTCTAGCCAGAGATGCGGAAGAATTTGCAAATAAGGCTATTCTCTGCCCTACAAATGCCGATGTGGACCTTATCAATAGTCAGGTTCTGCATTTACTTGAAGGAGAACCCAGGACATACTTAAGTTCCGACTCCATCGACGACTGCACGCCAGATGATGAAAACAATTATCCCGTGGAATTTCTACATCAATTGGCACCTTCGGTAATGCCGCTTCATCAATTAACAATAAAAGTCGGAGCAATTATAATTCTTCTTCGCAATTTGAACACTCAAACGAGGTCTATGCAACGGCACCAGATTGGTGTTTAGGGACCTCAAACCCAACCTCATCATAGCTGAACTTCTGTCCGGAAGTGACAAAGGTCGCACTCTATTCATTCCACGCGTGGACATTGCCCCGACAACCACATACTTGCCTTTCATTCTACGGAGAAGGCAATTCCCTGTGAAGTTAGCTTTCGCAATGACCATAAACAAATCGCAGGGCCAGACACTGGATAAGGTCGGTATCTACCTACCACAACCTGTGTTTAGCCATAGGCAATTATACGTTGCTTTCTCCCGTGTACGCAGATCAGCAGATGTCAAGGTCCATGTGGCAGATGGTCCTAAACAAGGGAAACTGCTCCACGACAGCTCCACCTGCTACACTAAAAATGTGGTGTACAAGGAGATCTTTCATATTTAGCTGTTCATATCGTATTGTGTTCATGGCAATAAAAGATACAAGTTCTTTTCTATTTGAGTATTTCGTACATCTCTTTGTTATTTATTTTCATATCGTATTGTGTTCATGGCAATATAGGCCAAATGTTATTTTCTATTACAGTAATTCATACATTTCTTTGTTATTTCTGTTCATATATCGTATTCTGTTCATGGCGATAAAGGCCACGTGGTTTTTTCTATTGCAGTATTTGGTATAGTTCTTTGTTATCCCTTCTGTGGGATTTCGTTCTGCCAGCTTCAGCAGGCTTTTGAACTAGTCTAATGCATAATCACCCTTCGTATGCGTGTGTCTCCCCCTCGAAAGGCGCGCAAAAAGGCGCTCGAAAGGTGCGAAAAATTATTATAAATAAATTTAAAATTTTCGCTGTAAAAAAATATTATATGACGTCATTGTTTTAGCACAGAGCGTCAATTACTGAAACAATGCACGAACTATGCGTGTGTGTGAGCATTAACTTTAGTAGGCTTTTACACTAGTTTATTATAATTAAATGATTTGATGCACACATTTATTATTTCTTAGATTTAAAATTTTAAAAATGATGGGTAAATCCCGAACCTATCAATTTTTTGGAACTTAAAGCTATTCCAATTATCAACGACATCTTTTATGAAGTCAGATACAGGCGTCCTAATTTACTTAAATATCCATAAATTACGTCACGCTATTTTTAACAATTTTTACCCCCCCCCGACCCCCTTTTCACAAACTATCACTAACCTCGTACATCCCACCCCCTCCCCACACACACACACGCCAAAGTACGTCAAACAATTTTTTTTTCTTAACAAAATAATTACAATTTAATATAAAACACCATGACGTCACATGATTCCCGTCTCAAACTGTCGCACTTTCTTACAGCTCTCTCCCCTCTGAAACGTGACATACTTTATGGACGGCTCCTTTATACAGAAAATTATTGCATCCTACCATTAGGGGTCGTCCATAAAGTACGTCACGCTATTTTTTTGACCATTTTTAACTCCCCCCCTCCCCCCTGTCACAAACTGGCACAAATCTCGACAAAGTACGTCACACGTTCGTACACTTTAAAAAAAATTATTAATAAAATAAAATAAAATTTAATATAAAACACAGTGACGTAACACATGGCCGGACACCCCCTCCCCCTGTCACAAACTGTCAAACTTTCTTACACCCCCTCCCCCCTCTGGAGCGTGACGTACTTTATGGACGGCCCCTTATCAGTGGTTTGTGTATTGTCTTGAATTCAAATCGAGTTTTTAAAGTTGATAATGTGTTTATATTACTGGTATGTTAACGGGACCAGTTGCACGTCTTAATGCCAGACGGGAAGAAGTAGTATGTGTGGTTTTTTTATTATTATTTTTTTTTAATTTTTAAATTATTTTTAATTTTTTTATTTTAATTTTTTTAAATTTTTTAAAAAATTTTAATTATTTTTTTCAATATACTAAGTTAATGAATGTTATCAATGTATAATCTAAATAAAATGTTGTTTCTTTATCTAGGCAGTAATCCTTCAACGGCTTATCTTTACACATACTTTATGGAATTAAGCCACGGGGTACTACATTTTAAGTCCCAGTTTGATTACAACTTAGTCATCGTAGTTTATGTGCAACGTACTGTCATTGATATGAATGTTTATTTAATACTGATATGTATGTTATTATCTTTATGTAAAGCGCTGTGAGCCCAGTTTCTTACTGGGGTACAGTGCTAGGCCTGTCAACGGGTACCAGTGACCCGGGTACCCGTTGCCGAGCAATTACCCGGGTAGTAAAATTCGGCCCGGGTACCCGCGAAAAGGCTACTGCAATGTCCATATCAACAGTGGTCGAACTGCGGCTCCTCTGTTTTCACATTTCGGCACGGGAATAATTTATCAAATTAACAGTTTGAAATATGTACTGTGAAATATGTTTAGCATGAAAACGCTTAAAATTTAAAAGGAAATAAATGTGAAACGGAAATAAAATACGGTCAAGACAAACTACACTGTATTTTGATACATTTTTCCCCCTGGAACATGAAAAAAAATAATTTAAAACACAACGTTGATAACTTGGAAGGGCTAGAAATGACATTGGTTTTGGCTTTGAAATACGCCGCACATCTAAGCCCCCCCCTCACACAAGTCTTTACTCCTATCCCCACCATACTTAAAAAAAACACCTGAAATATTCTTGTTTTTTTATTTTAAAATTAATATTCCATTTGTTTAACGATTTTCACTATAATAAAAATAATAAATGCTGGGGGATGGGTGCACTCAGTAAGACACAAAATAGAACACAACACCGATAACTTGGAAGGGCTAGATATGACCTTGGCTTTGTCTTTGAAATACGCCGCACATCTTTGCTACCAATTGATAAGAGCTATTGTTGTTTATCTAACCGCCCCCCCACTCCTATCCCCAACATACTTTTAAAAAAATAAACCCTGCTATATTCTTTTTTTCCCCTTCTTTTCCCCCAATAAAATTTCAATGGTTGAATGATCTTCACACTATAACAACAAACATAAATGCTAAGAGATGGGTCAACTAAGTAGGTGAAGGTCCCGGAAAGTTTAGTCAATTACCACAGTTGTCAGAAATAACCGCCTTGTCATACGATTTCCGCCCTTTATCTTTATAAGACTTGGTTTTCCCCTACTCCCCCCTATTACCCATAAAAAGAAATTCACTTTGGCACCCCTCTGCTCATTGTTTTTCCACCACTGTGCTATAGTAGTATTTCGATGTTATCATTTTCACATCGCTGATTGACTACATCTAAATATGCGTTCTCATAATAAAGAAAAAGGCTAATAGCGGGCATGGCGGTGACATTTTTTTGCCATTTCTAAAGGGTAACCCGGGTACCCGTTCAAATTTTGGACGGGTACCCGGCAGCTTTTTACAATATTGACAGCCCTATACAGCGCTATATAAATTATCAATTTACTATTATTATTATTATTATTATTATTATTAAATGCCAACTAGTTAAAGTCGGGTGCTAAGAGACTGGCGTTTCTCCTAAATGACTTTTTCTTTGTTGTTTAAATTTTCAAAACATACATTTATGGAAAAAGAAGGGTAAATTTTCCACCGACCTTGGTAGACACTAACCACCAAAGTGTGACGCCTGTGATATCAATTAGATTATAAGTTAGTCATAGCTAATATTTCCGATCTGTGCCGTCTTTGTGTCAGTCAGGGTGACTGTACCTCCAGCCTTTCGGTGGGTATTCAGGGAGGGAGTGGTGACTTCTTAAGCTGACAATAGAGTCGCTAGAGTTTTGGACGGCCCAGTTATTTGTATGGCATCTGTCCGTCTACGAAAGACGATAGATTTATCTTTATTATTTGCAGCTCTTGGTGTGGCTGATGAGACCAATCCTTGAGTGGCAGTCTCTTCTGCATGACACACACACGAAAGCAGTTGGGCAGTGTTGCCTGGCCTTTCTCCTCGCTCTTTTCCCGACTGCTTCTGTCCTAGTTTGCTCCTCTGCTCTTAGTGATCCTTCTTTCACTATAGCCCGCCACATGGACCTATCCTCTGCCAGGTTTTCCCAGTTTTGTATATATATGGGACGGCCCAGTTATTTAAAATATGAAATAACGACTAAGTTTATAGCCTTAATTGTATTAACTAAATAAACCCCAAAATAAATGTCACCATTTTTATAATAATAGGAAATCTATAAACATAACACAGATTTGTAGAAAAAAATACAGTTTTTGTTGTGGGCACGTCGAAATATGCAAATTTTAACTGCACAACTGACATATGTGTACATTTTAAATAACTTCAAGTAGGCTTTGATAATTTTTTTAATAAATTAAAGGCTTATCCTATATATATATCTTATCTTATCTATACAAACGCTCCTTCTATGCAGAAGATAGTTGCGTCCACAGACCATGACAGATGATCTGTTGGCAAGTGATGCAGCATTCACAGGCCACGGCTTTGTGGGTTCCACGCATTACCCAGCCGCCTAACACTACAAGTGTTAGGTACCCATTCGGAGCGGGGTGACTCAGGGACGCCCTAGGCCCCGGGAACAAACCCTTGCCTTCACACGGATTCGAACCCGTGACCATCGGTACGACAGTCCAGTGTGCTGCCACTCGACCACCGCGTCCCTTATATATAATATATATATATATATATATTACAATATGAAATGTCGTAATCTTTCTAAAATAAATATTAATATATAGGGAAAATAATTTCGTTTCTTTTCGGTTCATAATTGATCAGAAAAGCAACGAAATTATTTTCCCTACTCAAATCTCATTCGAATTTTTCATTTATTCTTCGCCCATTAAAAAGTAATATTAGAGTTGGTACACCATAAATACAAGAAGTTTACCAAGAGGCAAACATTCCTCTGGAAAAAGCAACTGAGTGTGTGAAATTTATTTTGCATGAAGGCTTTTTTATTACCCTTTTAAGGCACTAAAAAAGGGTAATAAATTTTCCAAACGTTTCAAATTTATATTTCACTTATTTATATAAACAAGGGAAATAAAATATTTTTATGGACTCTCATATTTCTATTTATACAATGTAATATTAATCGTTTTAAAATGGACTAAAATTAAATTTATGTACATTGCCTTTAAAATATTACATACAACAACTATAGTCAAATATTTCTTTTATGGATTGCATCAGGTTTTTATTTTTTTTTAACACGACTTACCCAAATTAGTAGATTTGTTTAAAATATAAATCTTGGCTGATAGGCTACTCCATGTGTTGAAAAATATCCCGATGTAAAACAGACTTATGGCATTGCAATGTGGAGTCACTTCAGGAAACACACGGTTCATTTGACATTAAAAATTCCTACCAAGGCTTGTGTGGTACAGTGCACTTCAAATCAGACGCTTATTGAATTTCATTTAAGGCGTCCTGGTCATAGACTTTTAGCTGAATTAAAGTTGTCAATAACAAGCCTGTAACAGTGTTCAATAGCGGATCGAAACCAAGACACCATAGGTCATTGTGGAATGTGGGTGAGGGATAGAGGGGTTACTTTGGGGGAGAGAGGTATGTTAATTTTTTTAACGTTATTTTGTTAACAATATTTAAGAAATTTAATTTTGGGTGCTACATTGAATGTTACATTAACATAGTGCATAAAGTAAAGGGGATTCGGCCACAAACAGTTGAGTGATCAAAATAAAGAGTTTCCAATTAGTTCCATAATTTGGAAATCATAGACACTTTTGAAAAAAAAATTAGAACCTTTTCGCCCACAAAAAATAAATAAATATATATATGTTTGTGTGTGTATACTAGGGGTTGTAGGGCGCCTACGGTGCCCACTTTTTTCAAAAGACCAAGTAACTTATCCTTGTTTGATAAATACGAAATATTAAACTTCCTGAAATGTACACTAAGTATTTTGTCATCGTTTGGGTAATAGACGTCATATAATATTTTACGGCGAGAAACACCACACACTCTGTGAATCTTGAAACCTAAATGATACCTTTCTTTTTAAATCCCTTATATTAACTTTGAAATCTTGTTGTCATCTCTGTCGCGATCTCTGTAGTTCGCGGGCGGGTGGAAAAAAGAGTTAAAAATGACACACTTCCCGTGATGCTATCGAGCTGAAATTTTGGACATAGACTCGTATCACCTAAAATGCATCGTATCAACATTTCAGATCGAACGAATGTACCGTAAGTAAATTAATGCATTTTTACTTTATTTCTAAATAACATATGTAATTCAAATTCACAGTTTGTTATTCTTTTTCTTCCACGTGCCAGTTGAGTTCACTCGTTGACGCCACCCATCGATGTCCACACCCCCTCCCACCTTCCCCCAGTTTAAAGCCAGGGGAGATCAGTCGGTTTCAGTCTGTAAATGTTAGTCGCGTTTGAACATAATCAATACTTTTAGTTATGTCTCATATATAAGGGATTTATAGTCAAAAACTTTGTTTTTACGGAGTTGTTTAATTTAACTGCTATGGACTGTTGTACTATGTCCATCACCAGCTGACTATTTTATATTTTCAGACAATCTATTGACTTGCCTTATCGCATCTTGTCCTGTTCCACTTTATCGCATTGTTCTGTTTCAATGATTTGTCATTTTTGGAACAGATGTGGAAACATTTAGAAGTATGTGACATGATGGAGGAATTGTGCAGCAGGAAGTTTGTCTCTTGCCACCATATGCAAAGATATGTAAAATGTTGAATTGGTTTAATTGTATATCATGTTGCGTCACACTGTTTGGTTGACATAAAATGATTTTGCAAAATGACCCATAATCTGTATTTGTCAGTTCACTTTAAATCGTGTCATTTGATTTTTGTCCTCCATAATTTTTGAATGGAGAACTTAGTTTAGTTTACACAACTAAAAACTGGAGATTGTACCACATAACAGCCTGTGTCACGCTTGTCAATGCCGTGTTAAAATGTGTGGATTAATATTTAAAACATTTTAAAGCTACTAACATGTTTATGGTTCTATTAGATTTTGAAACAATTGTCAACTCGATGGTAGCACATCACCAGGCAGCTGACATGGCAGTTCATTAAATTGATTCTAAATTAAAGACTTGGTCTGTGTGAGTTGTGACTTCTTCTGGTTATGAAAGATCGGTAAATTCTAGGATTTTATGTCCAGGATACACGTTTTGGAAGAATGAATTTAACAAGTTTAGCTGTGATTTGGTCTAGTTTTTTTTTCAAGTGTGCTTGTATTATGGTTACCACAAATCGCAATCGACAGCCACTAAATAGAAGCAATAAGTATGCACCTCTATTGGACCGTGAAGGCAGTCACGTTGTATAAACATTGGAGCGTATCTGGAAATTTTTTCATTGAGTGTAAAATTTCCAGTTCTCTTAAGGCTTGTAGTAACTGAAGCTATTTAATGACGTATGGTGTGGCTTGATTCTTTCTATAACTTTTTATCCCGTAGCTCGGAAACCAATTAAACATTTAAATGAATGTAAACAAAAGTGAGGTTTTAGTGACACGAAATATATAAATTCCTAAGACTAAGATATAACAACAGGGTGGAAAGTGTAATCTTGAATGTAATGTCTTGAGTCAGCGTAAAGTAAAAGGTTAATCTGTGATTATTAAATAATCAGCCTTTAGTCTTAGATGGCATTACTTTCTCTTATGCTGTGGGGTAGATAGGGATTTGTAATATATTTGGGGGCACGGGGGGCTTGGCCTCTTTGGGTGGCCCTGCATACATTGCGTGGCGTAATACTTGATGTAAAAAAGAATTCGGACACTCCTTTGGGGCACCCCTCTAGTGGGGACCCGGATGACTTTCGAATTTGGAACCCCCTAACCTAGCTACGCCACTGCACTTATGTCAGCCACATAAAAAAATGCAAGTACATTGAATATAACTCGGAATGATTTTTGAGACACTGTCAAAAATCATTTCATGAAAAGATTTCAAACATAATTTTTATTAGTATTAGACAAGTGAGACAATTTGACAATTTGTAAAATTTATTTTACATCAGTCTTTGCTATTGTTATGCTTATTTAAAGTATGACTACCATAAAACGCTTTTATTTTCCTAAGGCTAAAAATAAAGTAAGCTGTCTTGATCTTCTTGTTTCTTTTATATATTTTTTTCATTTTGCAACAAATTTGAATAGTTGTTGAAAATATTTTCTCGTATGCATTTTGCTTAATAATTATTTTAATGTAATAGCAGCAGGCAGCTAACAAGAAGCAAATTTTTAATGCCATTGTGTCATCTTAAATTAAATTCAAATATTTATCTCCAT
Source organism: Ampullaceana balthica (assembly GCA_944989445.1). Taxonomy (NCBI): domain Eukaryota; kingdom Metazoa; phylum Mollusca; class Gastropoda; family Lymnaeidae; genus Ampullaceana; species Ampullaceana balthica. The sequence continues at coordinate 369,001 of CALYLW010000801.1, read as the reverse complement.
TACAAACAAAATATTTAAATATTCAAATAATTATTGCAACATAATAATAATTAAAGTATGTTAAAACTAGGGCTGCGTTAATTAACGATTAATTTCTCGATTAATCGTTATCAAATTTTATCGATTAAATTATTTTTTAACGATTAATCGACCCATCACTTACAAATTAGTGGAAGTCAAAAATAAAAAAATTTAAAAAATAGTGGCCGATAAGAAATATTAAATTTCCTGAAGATTACATGAACATTTTGGTTTTAAACTAACGACTGACGGGAATGTTCAAAATGTTGATAAAGTTTGCCTACCATGGTTCTAACACTTCGCCAACTTATCAAAACAAATGAAAAGGATATTAAGCTAATGGCAGTAATGGAGTCTGACTCAGAGACAGAAAGTGACGACAGCTCTTCTGATGAATTACTGAGTTACAAAATGGAGATGAAAGTTCCTGAATCCATTAACCCTCTACAACTACAATGGTGGAAACTTAATGAACACCGATATCCGATAATTTCATTATTTGCCAAGGCCGTTTTGTGCATACCAGTACCCCAGTTCCATGTTAATGATTGTTCAGCTCGCCTGGTTATATTGTCAATCAGACCCGCTCATCACTTGAACCAAATAATGTCAACACACTTGTCTTTTTGCGTAGTTGGTTAAAAGATGACATATAAAGGAGACATTCCAGTGTTATTTAGATTTTCAACAATAACGTTTAATAAGTGTTACTTATGACATCATAAATTTTAATTTTTGGCTTTAATCGAAATTAACGATTAATTAGTCGTTAATGTTTCAAAAAGTTAATGATTAAAGTTCAATTAATCGTAAACAGCACAAGTTAGAACATAACATTTGCGAGACATATTTTCTAAAAATAAATTGATTTAAGTAATGGATTAAAAAGATGTAGATTAAAATATTGTTATGAAGCTCACCTATTGTGAAGTCACCCTAATTGCCGTGTTTGCCTCTGGATTGCTTTAGAAATATTTAAGTGTTGTGGGCGTTACATAAGTTGCGTTAAATAATAAATGGCACAAGAGCGCTGATGCGTAGCGTTTTTTTTTATATTTTAACATTTTTTTTACTTTAAATATTGTTAAAGTTACTAATCGTCGGTGCAATCGGGGTGGGAAATCTTTTGGAGGGGATAGCAATGATAGGTTATCTGAAACAAATGTTTTACTTTAGTGGATTTAAGTAAATACTTCGCAATCAGTGCTGGATTTACCTATAAGCTAAACAAGCTATAGCTTAGGGTCCCCACTTTCTTGGCAGAAAATAAGTTTTATGAGTGAGCAATTGTTATATACACTTAAATATTTTGTGATTTGCGCAACACCTATTCAGTTCAAATTAATGAAAACTCTGTAGATCATAGAACAACGTCGGTGACATATCTTACAAGCAAACGTTGCTCAACAAATAACTGCTAAATAAGCCTATCAGAAGAGATAAATAACCAACGGCAGTACTGGAAAAAAAACGTCCTTGCATGAGAGCTGGCAGTCATAATTACTATTGCAGAGAGTAGATAAGTAAACACGCAGCTTTCATCACAATGGCACTTTCCTTGGATTTCTCAAACTTGTCTAGCAAGCCATATAAAAAATTTAGGGAACAAAGGATCAAGTGTCACATTTTATATTTCTATGAAAATATGAAGTTATCCAAATTATGACACAACGAGAACAACTCACAGCGTAGCATACGCCGCAGCTTTGCTCATCATAGATAGTGCAAAGAACGGGGGGGGGCTGAGAGTACGGACACAAACAGCAGCACGAAGTAATGAACAAATAGCGAGTAAACGTGGAGACATGCGCACTGAGTTTGTTGTTACCCGCCCCCCCCACCATCCTTTATTACTACCTTTCCTTAAAAATACTTGATTTCTATATTTTGTCAGAAAAATGTCCATACATAAGTGAAGCAAAGTTGGCTGCAGGTATATTTGTTAGACCGCAGATCCGAGAAGTAATGAAATAAAATTAACAAATGCTGGTTCAATTCTAGATTGAAAAAGCTATGCAAACAAAAAGAGAACTTATTTAAGAAATATAAAGCTACCTATTCATATAGGATAAACAAAAAATACTTAAAGATTAAACACTTGACACAAAAACTTAGTCGAAACCTCCAAAATGAATATATAAACAATGTAATTACCAAAGATAACAATACAAACTTATGGTCCTTTATCAAATCTAAAAAAATTGAACCTTCAGGAATAGCCACACTAAAAGGCTCAAATAATAAAACCTATAATGATAATGAAACTAAAGCTAATATCCTTAACAAATATTTTGCATCATCTTTTTCTGCCTCAGGCGACAAGGAAGTTTTAATAAATTTAAATAAAATGGAGGAAATAGGTAACATAAATGTAGATGAGATAGGTATACATTCACTCCCAAAAAACATAAAAATAAACAAAGCTACTGGCCCAGATGATTTGTCTGCAAGGTTATTAAAAGAACTAAGCAACGAACTGTCCCCAATCCTTGTAGTTCTCTTTCAAGCCTCTCTAAACCAGGGTAAAGTGCCCCAGGATTGGAAATTAGCTAACGTAACTCCACTCTTTAAGAAAGGGGATAAATCAGACCCTGGTAATTACAGGCCTGTATCACTTACTAGTATCACCTGTAAATTACTAGAACACATAATATATAGTAGAATAGTTAACCACCTTGAAAAATATAATGCCCTATGCCCACATCAACACGGCTTTAGAAAAAACAGATCATGTGAAACACAGTTAATAGGTTTAATAGATGAACTATCAAAAGGCTTAGACAAAAATGATCAAATAGATACAATATTACTAGACTTCTCAAAAGCATTTGACAAAGTTCACCACCTTAGTTTACTTAAAAAACTTAACTACTTTGGAATCTCAGGTTCCTTACATCACTGGATCCAAGACTTCCTTTTGGGCAGGGAGCAAACTGTAATAATTAATGGATCTAAATCTGCACCAATAAAGGTTAACTCAGGAGTTCCATGAGGAACTGTGCTAGGTCCCTTACTCTTTTTAATTTATATAAATGATTTACCCAACAACATCTCAACAGGTACAAAAGTTAGTTTATTTGCTGATGATTGTATAATCTATAGAACAATTAAATCAGAACAAGACAGCAAAATTTTACAAAAAGACTTAGATGAATTGATAAAATGGGAAACTAACTGGAGTATGTCTTTCCACCCAGAAAATTGTCAACTGTTAAGAGAAACAAAGAAAAAGAAACAAATAAATTCAAAATATTACATTCATGGAAAAGAAATGACCCAAACTAAAGATGCAAAATACATAGGAGTCTTAATAAATGAGAAACTATCATGGAATCCCCATGTCAATGTCAATGAAGTTATTAAAAAATCAAACAAAACCTTAGGCTTTATAAAAAGAAACTTTAACAAATGTAATAGAGATATAAAACTAAAATGCTACCTCACTTTGGTGAGACCTGTACTAGAATATGCATCTTCTGTATGGGACCCATCCACCAAAGAAAACATTGATAAACTAGAACAAATTCAAAAAAGAGCTGCCATATTCATTACTGGAGAATATTCAAAACTGACAAAAATAACACCATTAGTTAAATCATAAACCTTGAAACACTAGAGGATAGAAGAACCAGGAGCAAAGTAGTAATCATACATAAAGCAATTAATTCAAATTTAGAAATACAACACAAAGATTGACATAAGGATAAAAACACCTTTCTTATTCCGTATGCAAGAACAAACACATACAAGTTTTCCTTCTTCCCGTCCGGAATTTGAGCGTGGAATGGGTTGCCTGAAGAATCCAGGAAAACCAACACTTTATCAACATTTAAATCTCTAATAAAAATGCAGGACTAAACACAAACCATAGATAAGCGTAGGACGCAATAATCTTCTGTATAGAAGGAGCGTCTGTAACAGATAAGATAAGATAATGAAAGATGAGAGTTTACATCTAAATTGGCCACAGTTGAACTGGAAGCCTGGAATGCTTTTAAAGATGTTGTCAACAATTTCTTAGATAACTTCAAGTCAGACAGTTACAAAAGTCTTGTTAAGAACATGGTCGCCAAATTTCTGTCTTTTGATTGCCACATGAGTGTCAAGTTGCACTTTTTGCACTCCCACGTTGACTACTTTCCTTAAAATCTTGGTGCATACAGTGAAGAGCAGGGTGAAAGTTTCCATCAGGACATTTGTGCAATGGAGAGTCGATACCAAGGTAGATGGAATGTGATTATGACGGCCGACTATTGCTGGTCATTGAAACGTGGGGCGGGCGCTTATGAGGTTTTACTTATGCAGTTCACTAATTCTCTCACCTATACATCTCTCTTTTGCCTTCTAAATTATAAATCGTTAATTTCTTATACCAAACACCCTCCCAACGTTGTTAGTTCTAGTCAGATGAAATGAAAGTACTTAAGCTTATAAGTTTTAAATTATTTTCTTCTTTTTAGTCCACTTATAAAAACGTGTTGTTTTTTTTTAAATCCTTTTTTTTTACCTCTATTTATTTTGAAACCCAATAATAGATTAGGTTTTTAAAAGTATTGTTTGGATAGGAGTGGAGGGAGGATTTTATGGTGGGGGAGAAGGAGGGAGATCATAACACTGGCTCGTCTCAATCGGTGTATTTCAAAGCCAAGTTAGCGTTCTTTCATATGATAAAACCACAAAACACCGCCTTAAAGAACCATCTTTTTGTTTAGCGAATTTTGTTTCATGATCAGAGAAAAAAAGGTGTAACAAAATACATTGCATATTGTCGGGAGCGTATTTTATTTGATGTTGACAGATAATTCTTTTTTGAGCATTTTCGTGTTAAACATATATTTCAAACGAAATGTTAATCTCATAAATTGGCAACTGTTTTGTATAGACATTGGAGCAGTGGCGTAGCTAGGGTCCTGTGCGCCCGGGGACATGACACAAAATCAGCGCCCTTGTCTGACCGAAAAATTATGGGGGCTCATTGAGCCCCAATAAAAATTTGAAATTTTGCGATTTATATAGTTCATTTTCGAAGCTTCTGGTATTTTAATGAAATAGAATACATAATAATAATTCTCTAGATAATTCTAAACAATTTATTTGAAAACAAAAATACTCTACTAATTATACAATTAGAAATAGTCTACGAAAATTGATTCTCCTTGATTTGAATGTCGCAAACTCGTCAATCGCGTTGTCAAAATTAATATTCTCATGTTTATCTCTTTCGATGCTAAGGAGTGCAAGATCACTCAAACGATCTCATCCCATTGAAGCTAGTAAATAAGACAAAATAAGCTTCAGTTTGCTGAAGGACCGCTCACAGCTTTCAGTTGAAACAGCAATTGTTAGAAGTATTTGAAGTGAAATGTGCAGATTCGGAAATACGTCATCTCTATATAAAACAATAAAACCAAGAAGGTCCAAAGGAGTTTCCGGTAGAACTTCAGTCTGGGTACTAAGCAGCATTTTTCAGTCTCTGATTTATGTACACAATTCGTGACCATTGACGTCAATATCGAAGAAATTTGCAAAATCTAAGCAATTTTGACGAAGTGTATCGACATTTGTCTCAGCGAGAATAGTTTTGACTTCTACTTCTAGTAAAAATCCAAATTTGTTGTTTAGATTTTTAGACGTAAAAACTGCATTGATATCTCCTGTTGGAGGCTATCAATTACGCTGTTCATATCACGTGCAATTTCTTCTTCTGCAGAAAGTCCTGCATCTCTTGTTAATTCTCCAGGCTTCCTCCGATGTCGTCTAATCCTTCTGTCAACCTCGATTCCCCAAGTTGTGCATCTTCCTTTCCATTATCTACCGCAACCTCGCTCAAATTATCACGAATATTGACAATTTCTTGCTCAAGCGATTCAAGATCACATGCTGCTTCCTTGAAATTCACAGTAGGATTCTACATCCGTTTCTGGACTCAATCATTTTTCCCAAGTATGATGTTCCAGAAATTTAACAAAACTAGGAATTTAAAGTTTAATATACCTGCCAGCGAAGTTTCTGCATTACTTTTGGTGTCAGGCGTCATATTTGTATGTTCTGATATTTTTTCCAAAAGCCCTACCAGTTCATCTAGTCATTCATAAATTGCTTTAAAAGCCTCTGATCGTGCACTCCAACGTGTTTCAGAGTCCCTCTTCATTGTGATTGGAACACTCTTTTTAATTCTTCCCAACTAGTTTTTGAACGAGAGAAAACAAAAATTTATACTTTCAAATGTTCCAAAAAACGTGATAACAACTGGATCCTGTTTAGCTGAGTGTACTCTTGCTAAGTTTAAGCTGTGGTTGTCACAGTTGATGAACAATGGCTATGTGATTTCTGGCACATATTCGGTGTTGAAGGCCGGATATATTCCCAGTCATTACAGCAGCATTGTCATAACATTTTGACTGATAGTCGGCTAGAGGTATGTTATTAGATTACAGTTTCTTTACGATAACTCTTTCAAGGCTTGTTGCGTCTTTGGAATGTATCTGGATAAAACCTAAAAATGATTCGTTGATGGTTTCTTTTTTAGTTTGAAAATCCACATCCACAAATCTGATGACTTGAGAAAGCTGTTCCCGGTGTCTTATATCGGGTGTTGAGTCAAGTAAGATACCGTAGTACTTTTTTTTCTGATTTCACCCAACAGCTGTTTCCTTACAGTCGATGAAAGTAGGTGGATAAATTCATTTTGGATTTCTAGTATAAATAAGATACTGCACCTGGATTTTCTCGGGCACGTTTTAAGTGTTTTTCTAACAGTGGATCATACTGATCAAGTTTGATCACAGAGAGACAGAAAAGAGAGGCAGTGTCTGATGTTCCATATAAAAGGAGTCCAACTTGCTTTGACAAACCGACACAAGCCCGTGAGAGGAGAGACCTTCCCTCCCTCACCCACTTTACCTCCTCCACAGTGGAATTGGGGAAATAAGATTTTTCTTTTTAAAAAGAGTCACAGCATGCAGCAAAGGGACGTGAATTAACCATTCTGTAAGCCAGTGGTTCTTAACCGTTGGAGATTCAAGGACCACTGGAAAAATGTGTGTCTTATCTCCGGACCACTACTAAAAATTGTGCTACTGCCGAGCTGGAAAGTTAAATATAATTATACTGTGTATATCTTATCTGTTGCAGACGCTCCTTCGATACAGAAGTTTATTGCTAGCTATAAGTAGTATACATGCTAGTTAGTATAACTATACTAATATGCTACGTTTTGCGTGCTCCAAAAACAATATTGTATGGCTTTCTTTTGTAAAGAACAAATTTCATTTATATTAGTCTCATAGTCTTCTTATTTAATTGTAATTGCTAACTATAAAAAAACTTCAAGTCATAAACAGTAGTTTGTATTAAAAGACTGCTATATTAGTCTATTTAGTACGAACAATGTTTTGTTTTTATTGTAAGCAATGCAGAAAATCCACTTTCACAAAGTTGCAAAGGGTAAAAGTATTTTAAAAGCCATCTGAGACGGTTCGGAGTACTCCAAAATTTCATTAAGCCCACTTTCTGATGCAACATATTCAAAGTGGTATCGCTAGTCAGTTCAATGAATTGGTTTACTTACGACGTTGGTCATTTTATTTGATGAGTCAATGTGTGCGAGATTACGACTGAAAACCCATGAAAAACCACTGAACGTTAAAAATCACCAAAGTAGAATTAAAATGGGCCCTGCATTGATTGAATATGATCAGAAATCAAATGTATGAACAGTTCTTTATTTATTTCAAAATTTTCTGGTTTCTCGGTGATTTCGTATAATTGATCAAACATCTCAAACTCAAAGTTACCTTGAAATAATCTTCTTTTCCAAAGATCGAGATTTTTCGTAAAAGCAGACACTTTGTCACTGAGAGTAATCATGAAATGTGTCTGCTTTCCTTGCCGAGTTGAATTAAGTTTATTGAGTTCTTCAAAAGTTTCAGCCAAGTAAGCCAGAACAGCAATCCATAAGCTATGGTTCAAATGATCAACAAGCTTTGAGTTGNNNTTTTTTTTACAAGAAACTCTCTTACGTCATCACGTAATTCAAACAGTCTGATAACCAGCGAACTTCAGTACACATCAGTAACTGTTAATGTTCAAGATTCATATTCGAACATAAGAAATCAAAGAAACGAGAATTTAATGGACGAGCCTTGATAAAATTTAAAAACTATTTAGGCCAGATCAAAAATATGTTTTAAGTCTGCGTTAATTCTTTTACTTGCTAGTATTACTAGATGAATTATACAGTGAGTACATTTCATGCTTTTCTCGCGCCAGATACATCTTCGCGGATCACCAGTTCACGGACCACAGGTTGAGAACCACTGCTTTAAGTCACTCCGTTTTCTTGTCTTGGTCATTTTGGTTGCTTTTAGTGTCGTCTCTGTCTGTTCTATTTAAAAAAATCACCTTTGTCTCTTACTGCTCCCCTACTCTCACTCTCAGCAACTCAGTTTTTTTTAAAATCGCCATCAGCAATCCTTCATTGTGGATGTGTCATTTATTTATGAGTAGAATGGCGCCCCTTAACGCTCAATGGGGGCGCCAAAATCATGCTTGCAAACTGATTTGTAATGAAGATATTTTCGGAGCTCCTAAATTCAATCTTGCAAGCGTATTTGGGATACATTACTTTACATCAAAATAAAATTAAATGAGTTTTAATACTCATTTTGGCGCCCCCTAACGTGGCGCCCTGGGGACATATGTCCCCCCTGCCCCCCCTCGCTACGCCACTACATTGGAGTCACATTTTCACAGGTACCCGAGGGCATTTTACGACCCGGGTAATTGCAAGGCAACTGGTACCCGGGCTCGCGTTGACAGACCTACCAGACATAAGAAAATGCCAAAATGTCTGGCACATACAAGGGTATGCGTGAAATAATATTGAAGATTAACAAGTATGCTATATGTATTTCATGTGCTGGTAATTACCTGAATCGCGTAAGTAGAGCTGCAGTTGACTGTTGTTTATGTTTAGATGCAATACATTTTTTTTATTTGTTCAAGAAAAATATATAGTTTATTTTCATCATAAACACATAGTTGGGCAGTACTGTAGTCATTCTTCAAAGTTTTTGTCAAAGAATAGATGGTAATATTTTATGTCTTGAGTTATTTGCTGGTTGAAATCTAATGACTAATCATTGCAAGAACTCTAACTTAGTCTTGATGTATGTAGAAAATTGTATGCTTCACTTTCAGATTTTGTTACATTTTCCAGGAATATATATGATTATTTTGAAAAAAAGCAAAAGATAAATTGCCTGATGTTGATTACAAGAAAAGGAGACATAGAAGAAGGTATAGCGATGATGAAGAAGATTTTGATTGCAAGAAAAGCAGTTACATTAACAGGCATCATATAATCATTTATAACATAAATGATGATGAAGATACTACTTTCAAAGCAGTAAAGAAATTATCATACATAAATATAAAAGAAGAAGAGTGCGTACAAGGTCCTTTCAAGCTAATTGAAAGCTAAATGAAAAATTTTAATCATAATAGTGTCAATAAATAAATAAATATTTTAAAACTCATGTTTTTAGCATATAATATAGCAAGGGTGTCTAAGCTCAGCAGACACAATCATGAGGCAACCAGAAACACAATTAATAAACTTAATTGATGTTTCCTTTTATATCAAGTCATAATTATTATTTCAGTGGAATTTCGAGACATTGTTATGTAACCGTTATAAGAAACAAAATATCAACTATATTTATTTCCCTTATTAACAAATATTCAATATTTATTTGTTGTAAGTAATCCTTTACGTCCATATAAAAAAAAGCAATCCTAAAATGTAAGGCTAATTGGTTTACTCTGTTAAAAGTGATTCCCTGTAAACATTTTGAAAGGTTTAATTTTAACATTCCTCACTTCAATTACAAATCACAGATGCATTTAACTATAAATAAATATATATATATATATATATATGCAAAAAGAAAAATCATTTTTTAGTTAAACCTTTACATGTAAAATGGTATTTTCATGATAAACAATAAATAACAGATTAAGACGCACATATACATGTTTGCTTTATATTACTTATTAATTAAACCATTTTTGCCATTCTGAAAGTTATATTTATTTTTTATATCTTATTTATGGTATATTTTTAGGAATGACTTCCCAAATTGATCTATGAGGCCCTTTAGCCAAAAGATTTTGTCCAAATTTGACTATGGTATAATTTTCTGGGATTTAACTTTCTTGTATAATAAATTCCAAAATTCTCAATGGGCAAGCTTCTTTCTAACACACCAAACGACTATTATAAAAATAATAACAATTACAAAGAGAGGAATTCCTACAGCAAGGCCAATGATTAATGAATGATCATCATCTGAAAACACAATATATGTATATTTTAATAGATAGTTGCAAACTTTGTTTTCATAAAAAGTAAAGTCAAAATTTATTTTAGTGTGATCAATGCAAAATAATTTTGCCAAATTAACCATGCAAAGTTTAAAATAATGTATGTGCTGCTTAAAAAAATATTTATTTCTGTTTCAAATTAATAAAGTCATACTTTAATTTAAATGTAGCTATAATATTAATTCATAATTAAAGTTTAAACAACCTTCAGAGGTTACTGGGCAGATTGTCTTGTCTAAACTATCTTCTAAACAATTTTGAACAGGACATTTTTCTTTCACTGTGTTATATACTTGGCAAATATCATCAGATATGGAAACTAGAAAGAGAGATCACGTTACGAAGTTATATTTATATTATTTAATCTTTACTAAAGGTGATGTTTATTTTAGAGATTTATTTAGCATTGTGAAATTGAAGGTGATGGCCTCAGTTTTTACAACTAAGTCTCATGTAGACTTTCTATGGTTAAAAAATGATCTGTAATATTTCTGTTCACATTTTACACTCTTTATGGAACAAAACTTAGTTTTGATAGGTTTCTGATTTATATCAGGAACTTATTTTGTCAAGATTTTATTGTAAGAAAAATACAAGTTTTAATACCTCAAGAAGCTTACATATTATTATTATTCATAATAATTTGAATGTTTCAAAATATCCTCATTACATTATTATAAAAAATTCAAATTTATATTTTACTATTGTTACCATAGTTGACAAATATGTGTTCATATATTAGCAAAATTTTACTTGAAACAAAATAAATGATTACCCCTTATTATTCAAAAAATCAATTTAGATTCTTTCTTTCAAATGAGACAACTAACTAATCTTCATTTTTCTATAAAAATGAAATTTTGATTAATCCTTTAACAAACAATTTTTTATTTACAATTGATCAAAGATTCATTAATAATTTACAATAAGCTTTACTTTGATTACAACTGTTCACCAATTTATTGGTTACAGATTGCATTGCGATGATTTTTTAACTATTAGGAGCAGTTTAATTGATGACTAAGTCTTATGTCACTGTTTTTTAAAAAGGGAAAATTTAGGTTAATTTAGGTTTTCTACGTAATAAAAAAAAATCTCTCAGTGAGAAGAACAAAGTCATTATAACTCAACTTAAAATTCATTTTAGTTTCAAGATACCTAATTTCATCATACTTTAATGAATTGAAAATACCTGATACATCATTTAGTCCAACATCTGTAACATTGAAAACCTGGTCACCAATCAAAAGAGATTTTTCTGTTAGCAGATTCCTGGCCAACAAAGCAGCATCATATAAAGGGTTTGAGGAATAGACTTTATCTATTCTTAAGGCAGTATTTACTATGAGGGAACCTTTTCTGTAAGTTAGTGATTGTAAAGATACAAAAGTTTAGTTAAAAAACCTTAATTATTGAAACATTAAAATGCAATGATAAAAATATATTTTATGTAATTAATAGGAAGTGGAAGATATATAACATATATTGTAAATAAATGCTTTGAAGAGAATGATAAAATTAAGTAGTAGAGAGTAAAGAAATAGTTTTACAATATGATTAAGAATAAATTCTCTTATGAAGATTTTCAAGCATTGAAGATAATTTAAATGAAACATATTGAAGCACCTTATATATCAATGAAGATTGTTAGAGTAAAATGGTATGTCTAGTGCAATTAAAAGAGTGCTCTGTATAATGTAGGAAGATTTTCATTTCAACATGCATGACATCTATTGTTTTTGCACATTATTGTATTAAGCCTTTGTAATTAATAATAATTCGAAATTTACATTAAAGCCCCAAGGCCATCTCATGACAGTAATCACTTCAGGAGGAGTGATGATATTAGTGTATTATAATTTGTCTCCTCCAACATAATGAATGATTAAATATAAAAATCAATGATATTGTAGATACAATTCTTTTTAAAACCTCAATGAATAAAAACCGAAATAATTAACACTCCAAAGCTTTCCATGGGGATTTTCATTTATCATAAAAGAAAACAACATTTTAATAAAATATTTCTATTTTAAATCCTTTGTATTAACTTGTGGCATCTGCTTGATTGTTTGCTTGCTTGCTTGCCGAAAAAAACTTTTGATAGATTTTTAACCCCCTCCCCGTATGCTAGCGAGCTGAAGCAGGCAGACTTGTGCCGCTGATAATTTTTGTGCTAGAGTGTTGTGGTGCGTATTATATTGAACAACCTTTTTAATACTTTCCAGTCGCGCAGTGTGGTGCGTGTTATATTGAGGATACTTTTTAAAAATATATTCCCGATCTGTAAATGTTTATGCTAATCTATCGCAGGGTGTGCATTATATTGAACATGTTTTTATAACCCTTTTCCCGTGATCAAATCCAGCTGAAATTTAGCAGGCAGACTAGTAGTTTTTTTAACTATAAATCCTTTATATTTGAGACATAACTAAAATAAAATTTTGGAATTTTGGATTGTCATGCGATAAACATACTTTTAGTTATGTCTCGTAAATAAAGAATTTATAGTCAAATACTTTTTTTAAAGGGTTTTTAAAAATTAAATCCTTTATATTAACTAGCGGCGTCTTCTGGATTGTTTGCTTAAAAAACTTTTAATCGATTTTTAACCCACTTCCCTGTATGCTAGAGAGCTAAAATTTTGCAGGCAGACTCGTGCCGATGATAAAAATGATCTGTTAAAATTTCAGATCGATCGAATGATCTGTTATTAAATTAATGAATTTTTAGATTATCTCTATGTAGCATGTAAATTTTTGTGCTAGAGTGTCGTGGTACGTATTATGTTGAATAACCTTCTTAATATTTTCCTGTCGCGCGGTGCGGTGCGTATTTTATTGACCATACTTTTTTAAAATATATTCCCGATCTGTAAATGTTTATGCTAGTCTGTCTTGCGGTGCGCATTATATTAAATATGTATTATATATGAAATATATTATAATCCTTTTCCCGCGACTGTTTTTTTAAAAGTATAAATTCTTTATATATTTGAGACATAACTAAAATTTTGGATTTTTGGATTGTCGTGCGATGCATATTATAATGAACATTCTTTTAGTTATGTCTCGTATATAAAGGATTTATTGTCCAAAACTTTGTTTTTTATGGGTATTTTTATTAGACACGTTTTTTCTTAAAACATTCAGCATAAATTCAACACCTTTCCAAGTGTTTATTTTAACGTTTAATTTGACAAAGCGCAGTAATGGGCACCTAGCCTCTATTACCAAAGCGTGGTAAAGCGCGCCTCGATAGTACTCTTTTTAAATCCCTTATATTAACTTCACCGGTGTCTCTCTCTCTCTGTCTGTCTTGGGCGGGTGGAAAAACAGAAGTCAAAAATGACCCACTTCCCATGATCCGATCGAACTGAAATTTGGACAAGGACCCGTCTAACCTAACAATGCATCGTATCAAAATTTCAGATCGATCGAACGTACCGTAATTAAATTAATGCATTTTTAGTTTATCCTTATATGAGGTATGTAATTTAAATTCACTGTTTGTTATTGTTTTTTTCCCACGTGAATGTTTGAGTTGTCACGACCCATCGAATTACCGCGTGCTTTTGTTTACATTTTACGTGTCATGCTGAGCTCAGTCCCCCCCCCCTAGGGTTATGAAGCAAAGTTGAGTTAAGAGTTAGAAAATACTGTTAGTTATGTCTCATATATAAGGGATTTATAGTCAAAAACTTTGTTTTTACGGGTTTTTTAAATCCCTTATATTAACTTCACCAGGGGCTCTGTCTCTCTCGCTGCCTGTCTTGGGCGGGCGGACAATTAAAAGTAAAAAATGACCCACTTCCCGTGATCCGATCTAGCTGAAATTTGGCACACCGACCCGTCTGACCTAACAATGCATCATAGCAAAATTGCAGATCGATCGAACGTACCGTAATTAAATTAATGCATTTTTAGTTTATCCTTATATGAGGTATGTAATTAAAATTCACGGTTTGTTATTGTTTTTTTCCCACATGAAATTTTGAGCTTTTGTTTACATTTTACGTGTCACTCTGAGCTCGGTCAAGCGAATCAGTGACCAGACTTTTCCCCTCTCACCCACCCCTCCCCCCTAGGGTTATGAAGCAAACTTGAGTTAAGACAGATTCAGTCTGTAAATGTTTGAAAATAATCAATACTGTTAGTTATGTCTCATATATAAGGGATTTATAGTCAAAAACTTTGTTTTTACGGGTTTGTTTTATTAGAAACGAAATCACAGCAAGTAAAAACTATTCAGTGCGGGATAGAAGATGTATTCAACCTCCGCAATGGCGGCGATTGCCTTCGCTCGTGTTTTTGCTCGATTTGTGAAGTTTCGGGGCAGTTTTTACGTTTTATTTTGAAAATGTGATTTCGCTATACTTTTTTGTAAAAATAATAGTACTAAACTACAGGTAAAATAGTATTAAACTCAAAATGGTCTTTTGGATCATTTAAAATAACCATTCTTATCCTAAAAGATGAAGTCAGTATGACAATAACATTATAAATACATTTACAGCAATTTTTCAAATTTCATAACCAGTCGATCGCGATACAGGAAATCCTTACGGGACTGAGGTGGAAGTTTACCGAAAACCTTATGGGGCTTTAAATGTTAATTAAGTTACAAACCAATTTTTGTTCTTGGTCAAGCCTACTAGATATTTGATTAAAATTGTAATGACATTGATCCAACTTAGATCTGCTTTTAATAGATTTTAGCCATAATATGATAGAGCAGTGGTCGGGAAACTTTTTGTCTGAGAGAGCCATAAACACCACATATTTTTAAACGTAATTCTGTGTTAGCCTTACATTATGTTTAAACTAAAAATTCAAGAAAATGTGCGTATTTTGAACACTAAAAGTACAATAATTATGTCTCTGAATTCTTTAATTACATTTCTTTGCTGCTTTTTTTTTGTGTATGCCATTAATATGTAGATCAAAGGAGTGTGAATAAACTGGGTTTTTTAAATATAATATTTGTCTCAGAGCCAAATGCAGCCATCAAGAGAGCAACATCTGGCTCGCGAGCCATGGTTTCCCGACCCCTGTGATAGAGCATATAATTTATGCTTATTTCAGAAAATAATATTATTAGGTCTAATGACTTACGTGAAGTTAGAGACTTTAACAGAGAGGCAAGCTCTGCCAATAGTGTTATTGCAAAAGTCCTGCAACTGATACAATGAATAAATTTATTGGTTAGGCTTATTGTTTGGAGAAGGGTTATAACGGTTATACTGCACTAAAATATTGATTTCATTCTATTATTAAATGTTTTACTGTATCAAATAGTAATACTAATTAAATTGATAAGTATTTCTTTCTTTCTCTTAAATTGATTTTTTAATTGTAAAGAAATATTAAATTTTTTAAAAATTAAAAGTAAACTTAGTTTCTGCTTGAGGAATACCAAGCAACCTCATAGGGTGGTCATTTATTTTTAAAAATTCTACTTACACTAGTTTCAACTTTAAAAACAAATTTTTTGAAACCATTGGTCTGAGTGTCAAATAAATCTGATGTGATCAGATCATCTGGATAATCAAGTCTTATTTGCATGGGAAACTCTCTGAAATGAGCTTTCAAAAAAATATTTTGTTAGGACAATCTAAACTAATGAAAAAACTAAGTTACAACACACTGATTATATGGTTACTTTGCTTTGCAGTTTCATTTGAACCAATTTCTCATTATGACTAATTTAACTTCAATAAAAATATTTATAATTATTTAATAATGTCTCAGATATGTGAATTTATTGGGCTATACAACCCAAAAGAAGTATTCGTAACATAATCTTTACCAAACACTAAGGACTATATCTGATTCCTTTTGCTATCTGAGAACTTTCATAGAATAAATAATCACCTTGACAGCTGTCATTGAGTGAGGCTAGGTATCCAGGCTTACAGACACACAATTTGGAACCATCAGTGTTTTTACATTCTTTAGGGCTAACACAGTTGTTAAGACTTGCATGGAGACATTCATTAGTATCTATAACATAGAAAATGGCATATACTTTTATTAAGACATTCATTTCTATCTCTCTTAACAATAATATATGTTAGAAACTTGAATTGAGACTTTCATTTGTATCTGGTAACACGTTAAGACATTATACAACTGGCGAGAGAAATACATTGGTAGATGTGGTTAGACAATAAAATCTTATAAAATAGACATTAAATTTTTTACCAAAGCCATGAAGCAACATTACCTTGACAAGTGCCATCCTGATTGTTACGTTCATAGCCAGAAGTGCACTCACACGCAACAGAGCCATTGAGTTTTGTACAATTTTCATGGGGCCCCTTGCAGAAACTAGTGTGGACACATTCTTCAATGCCAACTTCGCAAAAAGTACCACTCATGCCTTGTTTACAAGTACATGTTCCATCTCTGTCATTGCAGTCTAAAGTGTTAGCTAGCAGACAACCACATTTATGTGAACAGTCTTGGCCAAAGTGGTCGGCATCACAAGCTGAGACAGTCGTTATACAAGTTATACAATAGAGCATTTGTGCGGAAATTATATTATTTTATTTTATGTTTCTATTTTTAAAAAAATCTTTATTGGTTAGTAAACTACAGTTGAACCCACTAACTCGAGCCCAGTTAAATCGTCAACCCTATTAAGTCGACGTTTTTTATTGGAACCGCCAAATTCTCTATTTTTCTTAGCATTTTCTCATCGGTTAATTCGATTCTTTTAAGTGGCTGAAACTTATACCTCGAGCACAAAAGAGGGCAAAATTTACAACTTAACGTTGGTTAGCTTGATCCCCATCTGTTCGCCTAGCGACACAATCTCGCATTTTTAGTAAAAAATAGCATCGAAATCTCGCTTTCCTCGATACTTCGGGCTATTGTGTGATTTTACGAGATTTCAATAAAAATTAACGGATGTTTTTTATCTTGTTTCACTTTGATCCATGTGTGAATTAGTTTCACAAGCATGTATTTACCCGAGGTGCTCAAAAATCGCGTCAGCGGTCTTTAATCGTCATTATTTCGCAGTGCATTTTATATTATTATTTAACTTAATTCATTTTCTGATGCATTAATCATTTAATTTTTTAAGATAAACAAATATCTTTAGAAAATAAAATAAAGTTTTTTATCGAGAATCGACGGTGGTTTTTATTTAATTAAATAAAAGAATTATTAGAGGCCGTCCATAAAGTACGTCACGCTCCAGAGGGGGGGAGGGGGTGTAAGAAAGTGTGACAGTTTGTGACGGGGGAGGAGGGTCCGGCCATGTGTGACGTCACTGTGTTTTATATAAAATTTTCATTATTTTGTTAATAAAATATATAATTTTTGTTTGAAAGTGTGACGTACTTTTGGGGGGGAGGGGAGTTAAAAATGGTCAAAAATAGCGTGACGTACTTTATGGACGGCCCCTTATTCTTTTAAAAGTTTGTTGTTGCTTTGTTACCAGTAAGATACGTGACTAACATGCGGTGAAGGTGAAATCAAATCATTTTCGTAATTTTCCAGTAAATATATAATATACACATCATCACTGTTGTAGGTCGAATTCTGATAAGGAATGAATTTTTTTTAAAATTGGCTTAGTTGCCGAGGTCTAACACACAGCGTGCTGTGATCAACGGTCAAGGCTGCAATAGTTAATATTTATATTACAAGTTTGATTGACAGGAAATTCGAGTGCAGTCTCATAGTGACAGATATCCTGCACGCCAAAAGCATTAAACTTAAAATTACCATATTGATATGTTTAATTTTTTTTTATTCGCTGATTCGATGGGCATTGCAAACACGAGCGGAGGTGACATGCCACACCACAGGCGCCATGTTACGAGGCGAGATGAAAAATTTGACCTTAGTTTTAACGCATGCGCAGACAATTATAAAGTGGTAATTTTTTTTTATTAAATGGAATTGCAACATGACCACAGAGACGTAATCCAAGTCATTTACTTCGGCATAAAAAATATATATATAAAAATTCCAGACTAGTCATAACTTTTCCCAACTATTTCCCGACTTTCAAGGCCGAGAAATTTTTTAAAAAGAATTCACGACTTTTTCCCGACGGAGTGGGAACCCTGGTTATATTTAAACGGTCCTTAAAAACAAACGGTCTTAACAACCCTTAGGAAACAGTGAAGAAATATTAGGGTCCCGATATTCCTATACGATTCCGATTAATCGTCCAATCACTAATTAACGCACATCATGTACATAAAGAAATTTCAAGCACATGTTAATATTTCACAGCCGTATTGGTTTTCGTTTAACTCAATCATCGGTTATCTCGACGCCATTTTTCATCAAACCGGGTTCGACTGTATTTATTTTTAAATCTAGAAAATCGGTTAAAATTCTTTTTAAAAAAAGATTACCATAAATATTCGAATATAAATTGATCTTGAGTATGAGTCAACCCACTGATTTGTCACTTGAAAAGTGGAATTTTACATTTCTTCAATGATCACTATGGTTAACTTATGGCTTTTATAAAAGGAATTTTGCGTGCATTAATCAACCCCCCTGACTTTTGCCTTGAAATTTGGAGAAAACAACTTGACTTATTCTTGAGTGTATACGGTAAAGGATTTTTAAAAAAAAATATATTTTTTCAGCACATAATAAAGAAATATTTTTAACCAAGTAATTATTTTTAACAAAATATTATGCATTAAGCCCTTAGATACCCTTCAGCCTCAAGTCATGATGAATAATTTACATAATCTTCCCAGGTGTTATTTATTTTTACTATAAAATGATGTGACTTTGCTAAAGACTTTGTAAATAAAATATTTATACTGAGAGACATATCTTACATTTGCCAGTTAAATTTTTAACTGCTAATAAAACTACTGTATATACTAAGTATAAGTCAAATTATTTTTCAAAATTTCAAGGCCAAAATCAGAGGTAGACTTGCACACACGTAACTAATTTTATAAACACCATGAGTTCACTGTAGTGATTGTTGTAGAAATGTAAAATCCACTTTTTAAGTGACACATCAGGGGGTCGACTTATACTCATGTATATATGATAGTTGTGTTCTTTTATATCGATTGGCCTTCTTTACTGGGCCAACTATAAGATGTAACTGATTGAGCTCTCACATCCGGGACATCTAAATTTTAAAAGAAGTTGTTGCATAGAAAACTAACCAAGACATATTCCTTCTGAACTGTACAAGCCTATGTTGCAGACACATCTGTAGGATCCAGGTGAGTTTATGCAATGAGAATTTGGTGGACATACTGTTGTATTAGAACATTCATCAATGTCGTCCGTGCAGTTGGCCCCACTCCAACCTGGTAAGCAATTGCAACTTCCATCAGTTTCGTTACAGCTTTCAACATTGGAAGAGATACAAGGGCACTCATAGCTGCAGTTTCTCCCATAAAATCCAGGCCTACATTCTGAAAAAATTATATAGAGTAGCGTGAAATAAGAACTACTGAAGAGATATCAGTGTTTTAAAAGTGTGCAATGGGAAACTTTGTATATAGAAAATTGACAGCAAAGTATTTTCATTTACAAGAATGAAGATTTCCATTCATGTATGATGGGATGAACTTGACCATTTGTTAATGTGTATATTCTTGAGGAGAAGGTAATTGTTGAGTGCTTGAAAGTGTAAGCTGTCTGTGATTTTTCCAAAAACAAAAGTAGAAATTTGTGTCTCACAGCATCATCCCTAAACTAAAATTGCCATTCAAACCTATTCATACACAAATAAAAATGGAACTATTTTGCTTTACAACAGAATATGACTTTTTTTTTATATTTCCAAGAGTTAGAAAATTTTAACATATACCCATAGATTTGCTCCAAAAAATATTTTGTTTATGTATGTATCCAAAACATGAAAAAACATTGGTATTTCTAACATAAAAACAATAAAATAATTAACAGAAAGAGCTAAATCAGAAAAAAACAAAACAAATATTTCATGAATGATACATTTACTGACCTGCACAAGTAACATGGTCCTCTAATAGTTTGAAGCCAACGTCACAGTGGCAGGAGAAAGTTCCATCATAGTTGACACAGCTGCCAGTGACACAAGGGTTGTCTTGACACTCGTCAACATCTGTCACAGTAACACAAGGTTCATCTAAAGCCTCAGAGTAACTTACTAACGGTGGCAACAGTACTAAATATTATATTAATAGGTTCTGATAAAAACTTTCCACATATTAAAACCTATAAGTCAACCATGACTTTCAGAGGAATGACAAAACATTAAAATACATAAAGCATTTTATAATACAAAATAGTATATATCATTACACAATGCATCTTATATCATTACACAATGCATCTAATATCATTTACACAATGCATCTTATATTATTACATAATGCATCTTATATCTTTATACAATGCATCTTATATCATTACAAAGTGTATCTTTAACAATTGATCTTGTTGTAGTCACTGAAAAACTATTTAGCTTGTAAAATAAATTTTAGACAACTTTCTACCCACCATTACAATTGAATCCATCATCTGCTAAGGTATAGCCCGGGTGACATAAACAAACAGTTTTGTTTACTTCAAGTGTACAAGTTTGGTTACAGACATTCTTAGATTTCTCACACTTTAGACTGTAATTTATCACTGAAATGAATATACATATAAGGCGATGAACAATTTTTGTTTAAAATTATTTTAATGCATAAAAAATATACTTACTAATTAGCAATAAAGCATTTAACAGAGTTTACACCTGACCCACTGTCAAACTGAGAATGACTTTGTCTTCACACTTCTGATACACATATCCTTTTACACTCCATCTTTAGTTAAGATATTATACAAATTTTAAAAATTGCAAATGAGACCAATATTATCTTATTGTTGTTAACTTGTGGAATGTAAATACAAATCCAGTCTTTATTTACACCCGTCTTATCAAAACAAAAACACACCTAGATAGTTTAAATTTTTTGGAGAAAATAATTTTTTTTAATGTGTTAAGTTTTCTACTGACGACAAAATGCCTTGAAACTGTGAATGTGTAAGTTACATCACTGTATTGCTTTGTAAGTGAGATGCATCCTAATTGAAAGGAAGAAGTTACAGAATAGGTCACAGCCTGAATAAGATGCTACAAAACAACAAACATGAGCTAAAAGCTTTTCTCAGGGATAAAACATAACTTAGAGGAAGTAAATAAAAAATTAAACCATATTTTCCATGTGTAGTCCAAGAAGACATCAAACAGAAAGAGAAGGACAAAAGCGAGACAGAGGGTTATGAAAGGAAAAATAAAGTGAAAGGGAAAAAGGGGCTGCGTCAGTAGTGAACATGTGAGAGAATATTGGAATTCTTATAATATGGTTTTACGGTAATCTAATCCAAAATTAAGTTTATTTTCAAGGTTGAATCTGGCAAGTTATGGGTGCAAGAGAAAATAATTTTGATTTACAGGATTTTTTTTTAACTTTATTTTTTTAATTGAAAGGAAGCAGTTTTTCCATAAATGCATGCAACCAAAGTTATTAAAAATCTGCAACATTGGTACCTCACTATGTGGGATATGTAATTAAATTAAAGTGAATGGAAGAAATCTAAAAGACCTTTATGTTGAATTATTCAAAATTTGGCTTCTTCACTCCGCTTTAAATGACCCCCTTTCCAGTCCATGACGGACTATGGGGCAAGTGATGTAGCGTTCACAAGTTCTTAGCCACCACTAACGAGCAGGGGAATGTGTGGCCAGCACAATGCCCCAGGGGCTTTGCCAGTACCTGGGCTCGAACCCGCAACTCGGGATCTGCCTCGGATCGATAGTCCAGTGCGCTACCACTTAGACCATCGCGCCCCTTCAAAAAAAAACAACTTGTTCTTTAATCTCCAAGTTTATTTACTTTATGTTTATTATTTGTTACTCTGTGTTAAGCAAGCATAAATTCAAATTCAGTATCTGCTTTGATTCAGGAAGTGTGTAAGGAAGGGGGAGATGGTTTTCATTTTTCATTACACTTAAAAATGATCACCCAGGTAGGGTGGCAGCCTTCATTTAGGCTAAATTCATCTCAAATCTTAGGCTACATTAAATAGAATAGTCTTATGTGGTACCGGATTAAAGAAAATTTTCAATTAGTTTTTATTTTCAGTGCTTCCCTGGATAAAAAGCAGTTTAAAAACATATATTTTGAAGGAAAAAAAATCATCTGACGTAGCTGATAGAATGGGTAGTGGAAAAGTGTGGAAACAATGTCACATTAAATTTTTACTGTGACTAAATTATTATTATTATTATAATAGGTTAAACTGTATAAATATCAAGCTGATTTACGGAAGCCATGCCATGAAACTGTGCCCTACAATATTACTTACAGTCACATGAGTTACTTGAGGCATTTCGCACATATCCATCCCTGCACTCACAAGCAAATTTCCCTATTGTGTTTCTACATAGTTGGTCACAGTTGTTTAATTGGGCAACAGCACATTCATCAATGTCTTTTGCATGAAAAAAATTAAAACAAAGAAAAAACATATTTTTAAAAAATTCAAGTTTCTAACATAATAGTAGAGGTAGCTGCTAAAAAAAAAGCAAAAAAAAAGAATTTAACATAACATTTTTGAGAAGCTAACAAAGCAAATATTAAATTTGATGAGTTATTTTGAAAATGATATATGCTCAAGGACCTAAAAAAATTTTTTTTTCTTTTAAAGTTTATATAGCAGATACAACTTGTGAAAATAAATGTCCATGAAGTAAAATAAACTTGAAAAGTTTTATTATTTCCAGATAAACTTACATCAGAAATCAATGCATCAAAATTTCAAGGATAGTTTTCAAAGATGATTTTTTAAAAAAAGTTTTAAAAAAGATTTCAAGTTTAGAAAACTGACCTGCACATTTATATCCTTCAACTTTGAACCCTGGTGGACATGAACAATAGAAGCTTCCAACTGTATTAGTACATATAAAATCACACAGAGAATCACCAGAACATTCATCAATATCTGGAAGGCAAACAGACCAACACATTGAGTCTAACTTCAAAGTGTGATAACACATAATCTGCCAAAATTATTTAAAACCCTGAATACCCTCATTTTGTATAAAATGATTCATCCCATTCTTCTATAATTAAAATAGTGAATTTTCAATAATACATGTAATAATAATTTAATATAAACAGTAATTTAGTTTACACTACCTTCTATATAACAGATGTTACTTCTATACAAAAGATTTTTTCATCCTACATGTATCCATAATGGCATGAGCTTATACTAATAAAGTTAATGTATTAAAGAGTTTATATCAGCTTTCAATTAAAGATTCACATGGTTCATTTGCAAAATTGAAAAATAATCTGATGAAACCAAATAAGACTTTAAGCTAAAACAACTAACAAGAACCTTCCACTACTTGTGACTTACCTACACAAGTGTTGTCCCTTAGCTGATACCCTGCCCGACATTGACAGAGGTAAGAACCTGGTGTATTGATACAGTTTGATATACTGGGGCATGGCCCAACCATTGCAGAGCATTCATCAATGTCATTGGAGCATGTTAAGCCCGCCCATCCTGGCCTGCAGACACACCCTGTGGTAGGGTTGCAATGGGATGAGCCACTCAGAGAACAGTTACATTCATGAACACAGTCATGTCCCCAGTGGTACTTGTCACATTCTATTGAAAGAAGGAATAATTAAACAGCCCGTAAAAACAAAGTTTTTGACTATCAATCCCTGATATATGAGACATAACTAAAAGTATTGATTATGTTCAATATAATACGCACAGTGCAACAGACTAGCATAAACATTTACATATCAGGAAAATATTAAAAAAGTATGTTCATTATAATACGCACCGCGCAACAGACTAGCATAAACATTTACATGCTTCATAGAGATACATGGAGATAATAAAAAAATTCATTAATTTAATTACAGCATATTTGATATGAAATTTTGATAGAATGCATTGTTAGGTTACAAAAGTCTATGTGCAAAATTTCAGCTTGATAGGATCACGCGAAGTGGGTCATTTTTTACTTTTATTTTTCCACAGGACCACGACAAACAAGACGGTGAAGTTAATATAAGGGATTTAAAATAACAAATCAGCAGATAAAATTCATGGAATTAAATCAAAATAATTGAAGTTATGATGGTCAGTTGAATCATATCCGAAAAAGATGAATCCTGGAACATAAGTTTGATGATATGAGCTAGCGTCATTAATCTGTGCAGTTGGTCCAAAAGCAGCGCTCACTCAAACACAATGGAACTTTAATCAAAAGTCTATTATT
This sequence comes from Ampullaceana balthica, assembly GCA_944989445.1. NCBI lineage: Eukaryota > Metazoa > Mollusca > Gastropoda > Lymnaeidae > Ampullaceana > Ampullaceana balthica. The sequence goes on along the minus strand of CALYLW010000801.1, from coordinate 344,311 downwards.
AAAGTTTCATCATTTTCACTATGTGCTACAGATGGTGGCAGCCTAATAATAACAATTGTTTGGTCTGCATCAAGCTTACTCCACTCAAGTTGTATTGTATTAGTGTCAAGATCAGAGAGTAAAGGAAAGGGAAAATAGTTTGTTATTTCTCTTCAAAAGGAGAGGTAGCATTTCAAGAGTGTTTTTTCAATGCTTATGATTACATAAACAAAAAAAGTTTTTACCTATACAACTTCTTTGATCATTCTGCAACTTGGTACCTATGTAGCATGAGCAATTATAAGAACCAAGTGTGTTTATACAGATACCAGTGCAAAGGTTCTTTCTTGTCGTGCATTCATTAATATCTGGATTAATTAATGGATCAATTACCAGAATATGTTTCATATATATGACCAACTTCTTTTTCCAGAGGTTAACATCGATAACAGTCTTGTGTAGATTTTAATGTTGTGACTTAAGCAAATGAGCAAGAAGAAAATGTTAAGAGGCCAAACTCCAAAAGATGCTGGTGTGTCAGCAGGAGAGACGACTCACTGAAAGTCCACGAGTCTCATTTATGGACATTTCTAAAAGGATCATGAATGTAGCCAACATAAGAATCAATGAATGAAAAATTAGAGTTGAACATAAATCTGGCGGACAAACAGCAGCGCATGAATAAGTCTGATGCTGTGCAAAACAAAGTCGCTACAATTACTAGAATATTGGGAAATGTCTAATTTGTCCTGCTTTCTCCATTCTCCTTTGAGAAATGAAGCCAACTCCCATACTAGGATTGACTTACCAACCCATTTAGAAACGTGTTGATTTCTACTCCTCATCTCTCAAAGGGGTAAGGATGCGAGTCATATAATAAAGCAGAAAAGCAAGTGGTGCAAAATGATATTTTTACTCTTATCTTATCTATACAGACGCTCCTTCTATGCAGAAGATAGTTGCGTCCACAGACCATGACAGATGATCTGTTGGCAAGTGATGCAGCATTCACAGGCCACGGCTTTGTGGGTTCCACGCATTACCCAGCCGCCTAACTACAGTTAGGTACCCATTCGGAGCGGGGTGACTCAGGGACGCCCTAGGCCCCGGGAACAAACCCTTGCCTTCACACACATTCGAACCCGTGACCATCGGTACGACAGTCCAGTGCGCTGCCACTCGACCACCGCGTCGTTTACTTTTACAGGGTGTCCACCCAAATCTGGTCCAAAAAAATCCTACCAGCCACCAAAAAATCCTACCATCCAACCGACAAGTAAAAGTTATTATTCGGACAAGTAAAAGTTATTATTCGGACAAGTAAAAGTATATATTCGACAAGTAAAAATTAAACTTGCAGTATTGTATGTTTTTTTGTTAACAAAATCTTTTGACTTCCTGCTTTCTCAATGAAAGACCTCAAGTGAATCATGATATCATTTGCAGAAGCATGTCCAAGGAAATAGGAGTCTATATACTTTGATCTCACCATACCTTCAGAATCAATAAATCTCACGTGAACATCGAGCTGCTTTTTACCAAGGTCAGCGTTATGGCTCTCATCAAACATTATCACATAAGTAACACTGTCTCTCAAACTGTCTAGAATGGCATCTCTGATAGCAGGGGCTATGCCAAACGTAGCTAAGTAACCTACTTTGGTACGTCCACAGGTAAACTGTTTGGCTATATCCGAGTCAGGAAACATCTGTTGAAAAATGCTGCCTATGTCGTCTGAGCTTCGAGTGGCTAGAAACTAGGTGCATTGTCCACCTAACCTCTGCTTTTAGAGTATCTGCAACTTTAAGAGTTGGCTGTTTAGTTGTAGTTGAAGTTGGATTAGATGTAGTTGAAGTGGCAGTCTGATTCAGAGATGATGGAGGTGTTGATTTTGTTGCAAAACTAAGCATTGAACTGCTACCACGATGACTTGCACTGGCCCGCATGTGCTTTTGTGAAGACATATGGGTGTTGAAGGCTTTTATGCCTGACGATCCTATAAGGTAAGCTTGACCACAGTACTTGCACTTGAACTTTTCACGATTTTCACTTAGTTGTTCAAGCCACTCAGAGTAAGAAGTGTCTTTTAACCAGTCTGAATTAAAATAACATTTCCCCATGTTGATGGGATTGATAGTGTTTTTTGTAATAGTATACAAATTGTCAATATCTGGATAGTGAAGTAAGGAACAAATTTAAACTGACAAAAAGTAAACTAGTCTTAAGACTTTAGTCAAGAATTTGCCTACTGCAGCCTACCCTAAAAACTGTTAGTTAACACACTTTAAATTGTAACCATTTAACTAGACTAGAATCTAGATTTCTATATCTTTAGCACATAATTTTCAACACTGAACAGGACTGATTTTTAATCAATTTAATCATAAAAAATAAGCTTTGATTTGAAACAGAATCTAGATCTAAACCTATTTAAATAGTTGCTTTAATAGTTGTGACTTTGGCATACCGTGACTGTTTAAATATTTTAAAAGAAATTAACTGAACTAGATCTAGATTTTAGACGTGGCTAGGCTAAGCCTAAGGTTTTTTTTCGTTTTTAATTTTCACAAAATACTAGATTAGAGAGATCTATTGACTTCAAGCAGACAAAATGGCGACTGCTGCTAAAGCAGCTAAACAATAAGCACAAAAAATCGTAGTTAACACTGCTCCCATAAATTTTTTGGAGATATAACAAAAGTAAATAGATATCTATTATTTACTCAGATCATGATATATTTTTAACCAAAATCCTAATATGAATATCTAGATCTAGTATATCACACTAATTACTATTACGCGGTTACTAGATCTATACTATGGGCACTATGGCTAAGCGTAAGCAATTTCACAATTTCTATCTGTTTCAATCACAGTGCACTTTATGTTTACAATGCCATCTTTAACGAGAATTATTTTGTTTAATAGCTGTAATTTGTTTGTATAAGTTTAGTTTTCGACTTTTGTTTTAAAACACACATTTAAAAAAAAATAAAACTATAGATATATACGATATGATATCGATATGGACAGGGGACTCTGTCATAGGTAAACAACAGTTTTTATACTGCTGCGAACTATTGGTATTTCCAAACCAAAACAATGTGCAACGTGAGCTTCGTCATTCATTTATTTCTATCTTTTATCCGACCGAGGAACGTTTATCCTACCGAGATTTTGTTTATCCGACCGAGGATCGTTTATCCGACCAAAATCCGACTTATCCGACCACAAAATTTTTATCCGACTAAAATCCGACTTATCCGACCACAAAATTTTTATCCAACTAAAATCCGACTTTCCGACTTCGGTGGACACCCTGTTTTATAAACATGTTTATGATATTGGAATTTCTGTTTCTGCCATAAATATTTAAAATTTATCTTAGAGTTTTAATGACAGATAAAATACATTTCTAGTTGATAATGAATTTTAAATGTGTTCTTTGTGTGACTTGAATATTTTATTTTTTTAAATGAAAAGAGAGCAACAACCGCTGCAATGGTAACTCATTTCAGTAACATACCAAAACAGTCTTGATTGTTGGTACTAAGCTGATATCCAGTGGCACAGATGCATTGAAGTGTTTCATTCTGAATGGTGCAACCATAGCTACAGCTGAGATAAGAGTGCTCACATAGATCGAATTCTGAAATAAGAGAGGGAGTAAATGGATTATACAAAGATGAGACAGGTTTCATGTCTTTCTAAATAATAACTAAGGTATCTCCTTTTAGCAACTTAAAAAAAACAATAGAATTTAATAGAACTTCATTATATAAAGATACTTTAATGAAAAACAAAACATAATATTTCATACACATTTTATTTTATAACATAATGCTAAACAGAAAAGCCCTAATATTACCAAGAATATCAGATTTAATCAATTTCAATTCTCTGCAGCAGAAAAATATACTTGAATATGGAAACAAATAAATGTAAAAAACTTAGGCCTACTTACTTTTTCTACAAGACTGCCTGTCATCTTCTAGCACGTATCCTGGGTAACACTCACAGTTATAACTGCCACCAGTATTGACACATAGGTGTGAACAGCCAGATATTCCAAGCCTACACTCATCAATATCTAAGAGTGATTTCAAATATTTCAGGAGAAAATGTTCATCCCTCGAAACTACACATTTAAAATCAATTTAATTTAAGCTTGACTAAAGAACAATACATTAATTTTATTTTCAAACCTGAGTAACTGAAATAAATATTTAATTAAATCCATTGATATGTCAGAATTTAGGTCATGATAAAGTAATTATTTATTCTTATAGTTATTTGGAAAAACAACCTCTTTCCTCACAATGTTCATCTATATCTTTTTTTGTATACAGAATTCAATACGCATATCTGCATTATCATTTGACAATACTAGAAGAATATATTTCAATATTGAAAGAACAAATACATTATCATTACTTACTTATGCCTTTCTACCCCGTCTGGGGCATAGGCCGTCTACAAGAACTTTCCACTCCTCACGGTCCTGTGCTTTCCTCTCCAATTGCTTCCAGGTGTATCCCATATTTTGCATGTCAGCCTCTAGCTCGCGTCTCCATGTATTTTTTGGTCTTCCTCTCTTTCTCTTTCCCTGTGGGTTCCATGTTAGGCATTGTCTGGTGGTGCTACCTGGGGGTTTTCGGAGCGTATGTCCTATCCATCTCCACCTCTTTTTTATGATGTCTTCATCAATAGGCACCTGGTGTGTCCTTTCTAGTAACTCTTTGTGATTTATAGTATTTGGCCATTTGATTTTCAGGATCTTTCGAAGGCATGTGTTTATGAATGTCTGCACTTTCTGCGTAAGGCTCGCTGTTGTTTTCCAAGTTTCTGCACCATATAGGAGGACTGTTTTGACATTTGTATTAAAGATTTTGACTTTGGTCTGCAGTTTCAGCTCCTTCGACTCCCATATTTTCTTTAATAATACAAATGCTGATCTAGCTTTTCCAATCCTAGCCCTTACATCTGCATCGGATCCGCCATTTATGTCTATGGTGCTGCCTAGGTATGTGAAGGACTCCACTTCTTCCAGTGCCTTTCCTGCCAGATGGACATGCTCATGGTTGGATGGGTTTATCTTCATGATTTTTGTTTTACTTTTATTTATGTTGAGGCCAAGCTGTGCCGAAAAGGTGGCTACGTCTTTTGTCTTTTCCTGCATTTGTTGCTGGTTGTGGGACAGAAGTGCAATGTCGTCCGCGAAGTCTAAATCATTCAATTGTTCCCAGAGTGTCCACTGTATCCCATTCCTCTTTTTGTCTGTGGATTTTTCCATTATCCAGTCAATGGCAAGGATGAATAGTAAAGGGGACAAGAGGCATCCTTGTCTGACTCCTGTTTCGACTGTAAAGGAGTCTGTGAGTCTACCTTCGTGGACCACCCTGCATGTCATTTCTTCATAAGAGCTCTGAATGATCCTCACTAGTTTCCCTGGTACTCCATAGTGTCAAAGAAGTTTCCACAAGGTTTGTCTGTCCAGGCTATCAAAGGCCTTTTCATAGTCTGTAAAATTTATATATAGAGAGGAGTTCCATTCGATGGACTGTTCTACGATGATTCTCAGTGTTGCTATTTGATCTGTGCAGGATCTGTTTTGGCGGAAGCCGGCCTGTTGATCTCGTAGCTGCATGTCGACCTTGTCTTTCATTCTGTTCAAAATAATTCTGTTAAAAACCTTTCCTGGTACAGATAGCAGTGCAATTCCTCTGTAATTTGCACAGTTGCTGAGATCCCCTTTCTTTGGGATCTTGATGAGGTATCCTTCTTTCCAATCTTTTGGAACTCTCTCTTCTTCCCATATCTTCTCAAACAGAGGGTGCAGCATGTTGACTATTGTGTTTATGTCCACTCTCATCATCTCTGCTGTGATGTTGTCCGGTCCCGGTGATTTCCCTAGTTTGAGCTGCTTGATGGCCAGGGCTATTTCTTCCTTATTTGGTGCGCCTTCTTCTATTTGTAGGTCTTCATTTGCTGGTTGTATGTCTGACGTGTCTGTGGGTGGGGGCCTGTTTAATAGTTCCTTAAAGTATTCCATCCATCTTTTTTGTTGCTCTTTCTTTTCTGTTATAGATCTCCCTTCTCTATCTTTGACAGGTCTCTCCGGCCTTTTGTATCTCCCTGACAGTTTTCTTGTTATGTCGTAGAGCTCTTTCAAGTTGCCCTTCCTGGCTGCTTCTTCTGCTTTGGATGCTAGGCCATCTATGTGGGCATTTTTATCTTTTTTAATGCTGTTTTTTACCTTTTGGTTTACTTCTTTATATCTCTCTTGCGCTTTCGTTTTCTCAGCCCTGGTGCGGCTGCTGTTAACTATATTTTTCATTTCTTTTCTCTCTTTTATTTTTTGCAGTGTGTTTTATCATTACAATAGTAGAAAACACTACATTAGCCAACTCTATTGCAGACAATATTGTTTAAATTTAATTAATTTCAAACTTTCCCCAAACTTGAACAAGATTAAAAGGAAGTCACATAAGAGCTTAATAAAATAATGCATAACCATTACTAAAAAAACATAGATCTTGAGCACAGAGTTTTTACCTTGACAAACATTGTCGGTTTCAACATATCCTCCTTGACAGACGCAAAGATGCCCTCCTGGTGCGTCTTGACATATTTCCAGTTGTGTGCAGTTATTTAAAGATAGACTAAGGCATTCGTTGATATCTGATATAATTTTACAATATTGATGAACTTCAATAAAATTATAATAATTACAGTCACAACTGAACATATTTTCAAGGAGTTGATAGATAAAAATTGTTTAAATTTACTAACAATAATTGTTTAACTAAATATTATTATTGAAATTTGAAAACAAAATGAGGTTACTTCAACATTTTATTTTATAAAATTTGAAATTTATATTTAAATCTATAACTTATACTTTCAGTTGATTATCTTCACAACTACTCTAGAGATTAAAGAGTGAAATAACTTGATGAAAAAGGTTAAAATTAAATAACAAATTACTTTTGTGCAATCAACAGATTATATTATGTCAATGTAAGAAACTTAGAGCTTACTAGAGCACAGTTCATTGGTCTCTGTGTAACCATCAGGACAAATGCACTTGTAAGATCCATTGGTATTGACACAAATTTGATCTGCCCGGCAGGTGCTAGTAGTGGCACACTCATCTACATCTTGTTCACAATTTGAACCATGCCAGCCACTCTGGCAGACACAACCTTTGACATTATCACAGTATACTGCCCGACCAAGGCAGGAACAGGTCCTATTACATTGTTGACCATAAGTTATCCCTGGACAAACTTCAAAGTTATGAAAGAAAGTTAAAAAAATTGTTAAACATTTAGAAAATATTTGAAACATCAATGAAAAGCAAACATAAAAACTTGAAAAAATCATTTTATTTTATCTAAGTGAAACAATTATTTAATTAATGAAAGTAACTATTGGTTAATGGAAAAAAAATATTTTCCCCTCATAATAAATTATGCATATAAAATGTTTTAAAGAATGTATGTTTTACTCACTATCACATGATATTTGATCAACATTCAATTTGTAGCCATTATAACATGAGCATGAGAAGTTACCATCAGAGTTAGTACAAATTTGAGAACAAACTGGAACCTCATCTAAACATTCATTTATGTCTGTTTAAAAAAATATTTTAAAAAAAAAGAATGATTTATGCAATGATTGATATTCCTTGAGTCCACCAAAGCAATATTAATTGGTTAGAAAGGAGCTTTAGATACTGTTTACTACAGAAAAATAATAATACCGCTAACTCTTGGGGTTGGCTTACAAGTGGGTTACACATTTTCTATACTATTCTCTACTAAAAAGAGGGGGTCGGCTTATGAACTAACGGGCTATAGAACGAGTATGTACGGTAGTAATTTAAATTATGTCATAGTATGAATTTATTAGCCAGTGAATTATTCAAATTACATGAAGAATCAAATGAACAAAATATAGTTGAGAGTGTATTTTTAAAAACACCTTCACAAGTTTTCCCATCTTGCTTCAACTTTTTTCCTCTCTGACAGAAACATTCTCCTGTAGAGTTACGACAACCATATTCACATGTCTTGTTCAGCTCGGCACATGTATCATTGGTAGCTGAGTGATGGATCAATGAACATTTATGTTTAAGATTAAATTTAAGATGCCCTGTCTCAAACATCAAGCAGATTCTGTCAGCAAATGAATAAAAATTAGTTTGGCAATCTCTACAAAAGATAACTCTTAAATTTAAAAAAATGGTAAAAATGTTGTTACATTTAAATATGCATTATTTGCCTTTCATTACAAAATGTAAATTAAAATATATATGAAAAAAGTAAAGCAATCTCATTTACAAAGATAATAAACCTTTAGATTTACCATTAATTGTTTTACAGATGTAATTGTCATTAAATGTGTCGAATCCAGGTTCACATTGGCAAGTGTAAGCCCCAATTGTGTTCAAACATATTTGATTACAGCGGTGTGTGTTCTCAACACATTCATTGATATCTGTGATTTAAGATATTTTTGGAAAATTATATAAATAAATGACCAATAGTTTTTTTTTATCATGAGAACATTAAAAAACATAAACGTCAAGTACTTGGTATGGGGAGATACTCAAAATTGTTATGACATTTATTTTTATTTGAGTTTAGACAAAGTTGACTTTTGGTATTTAAAATGCTGCCAAGTGCATTTTCCCAAATATTTCGCATGGGCAGTCATGTATGTATGAAATTTAAACATTTGCCATTCTTTCCCATAAAATGAATTACCATTTCATGAACTTCATTAGTCTGATTTAATATGTAAATATCTAGCATGTAAAACACAATTGCAACCAAATGGTTGGTTACTAGCAGAATTTCAAGAGAGCCTGGTTTTTTTCAAGTACATGTATAACAATTTAATAAGTAAAGAGATCATGTTTATATGCAAGCTTATGGTTTCATTTATGCTACAAACAGTTAACTGTAAGATTACAGGACAATATGAAGACAGCAATCATTTAAGTCCAACAGATAAAAGGAATTATGCATAGACCTTCTCAACAATTAACACTTACCAACACAGTGAAATTCCTGGGATAGCCTGAAGCCTTCAGTGCAACTATATGTGAAGCCACCTATAGTATTGATGCAACAACTTTTGTTTCCACACACAGGATTTGATGCATTGTCACACTCATCTACATCTGTTGTTAAAATATATATGTAACTATAATTGAATACTATTAAAACAGATACATGTATACAAAAAATAAGCAAGTCTGTGTATTAGTCCTTCTGTGTAGCCATATCATACTCCATGTGATTGTTTGTCTCTAAGTGTGTCATTTATGTTTTTATTTATACAAATGTGTCTCTGTAGTTTGAGAGTGTATGTAAAGCTAAGAAAAAAAGAGAAGTTAATGATTAAAGAAATGTTGAATGCAATAAATGCAGATAAAGAGGCAACAGAGTCTGGCGGATAAATCTTCAAATTATTTTTATATTAACCACTAAACTTAAAACAACGTTCTTTAAAAATTAACACACTTTTTTGTAAAATTAAAAACTAGAACAAGTAAATAATAAGTGAAAAAATTATTTTTAACTTTTTTAAACTTCTTATTTATTTCTACTTTTAAAGTACAGTAGAACCCGGTTAAGTCGACGGCCTAGGGGTTTGCCAAAAGGTGACGAGATAACCAATGATCAAGTTAAACGAAAACCAATATGTCGGCAAAATATTAACATGTGCTTGAAATTTCTTTATGTACATGATGTGCGTCAATTAGTGATGGGACGATTAATCGGAATGGTATCAGAATATCGGGACCCAAATATTACTTCACTCTTTCCTAAGGTTGTTAAGACCGTTCATTTTTAAAAATCGATACAAACCTTTATTTTATTTTCTAAAGATATTCGTTTATCTTAAAAAATAAAGCATCAGGAAATGAATTAAGTTTAATAATAACATAACATACACTGCGAAATAATGACGATTAATAACCGATAATGTGATTTTCTAGCACCTTCGGTGAATACATACTCGATAGAGACGCGTCAAACTAATTCACACACAGATCAAGGTGAAACAAGATAAAAAATCCGGTAATTTTTATTGAAATCTCGTAGAATCACACAATAGCCAGAAGTCTCAAGGAAAGCGAGATTTCGATGCTATTTTTAACTAAAAATGCGAGAGTGCGTCGCTAGGCAAACAGACAGGAATCGAGATAACCAACGTTAAGTTGCAAATTTTGCCCTCTTTTGTGCTCGAGATAATAGGGCTATGCGACTCAAAAGAATCGACTTTGCCGATGAGAAAATGCAAAGAGAAAGAGAGAATTTGGCAGTTCCAATAAAAAATGTCGACTTAATAGGGTTGGCGAGTAAACCGTGGTTGAGTTAAGTGGATTCTACAGTATAACGATATGTAAACTTAAGCATACCACAAGCTAAAAGGGTTATTTAGAACTAACAATACCCACCTTGACATTTTGTTTTATCTCTGTTAAGTATGAATCCAGAGGGACAGTGTGTGCAGTTATAAGACAAGCCAGTGTTAGCCTCGACTTCAGCTGGAGTGTCCAAACATCCTGAACCTTCAGGACATGGCTGAAAGGCACAACCATCTTTGTCCTCCTCACAGTCTAAGCCTAAAAAGTGTGGGTTTATACTAATAATAACATACATATATGTGTAAATATTAATGCTTGAGGAAAAGCAGGAAAGAATATTGGAGTATTTATTAAGTTTAGGAAAAGAAAACAAATCAAAATGCTTTATTATCCTATTAAGTAAAATAATTTTTTTGCAAACAAAACAATTAATTATATTTAAAAATATAACATTATTCACATACCTGAGTAGCCCTTATAGCAATTACAAGTGGCTAACGCATAGCTAGAGGCTTTAGTCTTCCTGGTAACATTAAAATCACATAGACCATGGCCTCTGCAGTAACTACAAGCAACAACAGGTATTGTGACAATTTCTGACTGAAGGTTTTTGGTGTCTACGACGGCTATTCTATGAAACAAATACATACATTTTTATTTTATTATCATGTAGACAAAAGAAAGAAGCCTATAATATCCCAAAATTAACTGATGCTATTAATTTGTTACATCCATCCAGGGATGTTAAAACCAAATCTTTATATTTTAATCAAAATCTTTCAAGCAGCAAATAATTTATCATTTTTTTTAATTAACCTTTTTTTAAAATCAACAAAAGAAAAAAGTAAACACTACATTCTTTTTTTTCTTGATAATCCAATCATTAAAATGACTTAAAAATACAGAAAATGCAAATAAAAAGGTTTTATTACAAAAGCTGATTTAATTAGAAGGTTTTATCATATAAATTATAATGAAATGATATACTAAAAATTAAAAAAATGTTTATAGAAAGGTGAAGAATGTTCATCTTGTTGCTAGTATCATTGGAGGGTAAACACATTTTATGTAAACCAGATTGTTCACCATTCAATATATATTATTGTGGAGATTGAGGCAAAAATAGGAATTATCATTACTGTAATTGGCATTGAACAACCAAAGTTACATATTATTTTTTCAATTTTTTTTTAAAGGAGGGGAGACAAATTATACTAAGCTGATTATGGAACTTTATACATTGTAAATAACTTTTATTGCAATTCTTCAAAGTTTGTATTTTTGAGCTCACCGATTAAGGAACTTTAGACCCTATATGTTGTCACATCTGGTTTAATTCTTTGTGCTTCATTAAAAAAATGAATAATGTCACTTCTCTTAAACTTAACATAAATAAAGAAAACTATCATATCATTATGTTGATATTCACCTGAACAATAATAATGGTTGTACTTACGTAATGATTTCTAGGGTTTCTAGATACAACTGACATTCTAAACCCCACTGCTTGATGCTGCAGATGTGTTTTTCATTAGAACCAGAAACAAATAAAACACTTATATTGTCTCCGTCTGGATCATAGGCAGTCAGTTTAATGTTGAATGTATCATTAATAAAAACAAAGCTGAGCTCTTCTCCCATCAGGATTGGGGCATTGTTGGCTGTAGACAAAATATATCATTTAATTTTATAACAATGTTCTATTACACTGTATTAAAATTTTTTACCCCAAAGGCAAACCCTTTTAATGTAATATACATTACTTCACAGATTAATTTGTTACTTATCTACTCCTGACGATTTACTCCTACTATAATCACTCTTTAATTAAACATTAATGCTTTAATTACTTTAAGATATGCGTGACTGAGTATATGTTCACACAATTAACAAGTTAAACAAATGATTTATTTCAATTTCTTTAACTCTTGGCATTAGTAAAATCAGAAAAGCTAGAGAAAAAAAAAGTATAATATACTTACATAAAATGTTTGTTATTGTGTAATGATTTTTAGCTGACAATGCTGACTCTCTTGCTAATTGTATATTTTGTGTTGCAATATAATCATAGATGCATGGAATATCGTTATCACAAAGTTGTTGAGCTTCAATTTGAAGTGTTGCATTAAATTCTTCAAAAAAATCTGGCACAAAATCTGAACCAGAAGTCAGATTGTGCCCATACTCTGACTTAAATAATTTTTCAGTGGTTTCAGTTACAGCCCCTTTTATAAATTATAAAAAAACAAACAAACAAAATTAAAATTTTTTGTTATGAATTGTATTTTGTATTGTGTAATACAGAGCTTCAGTCAGTAACATTAAAAATGTTAAAGATTAAATAATTTTAAACACATTATGTAGGCTAGTGGTTTTTGTTGAGATCTGCTGGTTCAATTATGTTGAGACCCATTGACTTTGACTCAAACCCTTTGTCTCGTTCCCCTCATTCTAAAACAATGATAAGACAAAGAAGTGTCTCCCCATAGTTACCCATAACCTAAACTTACCCTATAAAATCACACATTGGACACCATTCCTTCTCTTTACCACAAACATTACTTAATGAACCTGGCTAGCAATTTAGTCTTAGAATTTATTTGCTCAGATCTTATTAGGTTGGTTTGTAATTGTATCAATAGTTAGTGTCAAGTTATTGTGCTATTTTGATAAGAATAATTGAAATTATCATTTCTTGACAATAAATTGAGGGAAATAAAATAAAGTAATTGTAGTAAAGCCTGTATCAGTGTACCAAAGTACCACTGGGCTTGACTGGCACAAGGCGAAGACAGGGTCAGTGTGTTATTTAATATAAGTATAGTATTAGTGAACAGCGGAACATTCCGAACATCACTGACCAATATAGGAAGCCATAGACCTAATAGAGGCCTCAGTTGTAAGAGACAGTCGGCTAGGAGAATCTTATCTTATCTTATCTTATCTGTTTACAGACGCTCCTTCTATACAGAAGATTATTGCGTCCTACGCTTATCTATGGTTTGTGTTTAGTCCTGCATTTTTATTAGAGATTTAAATGCTGATAAAGTGTTGGTTTTCCTGGATTCTTCAGGCAACCCATTCCACGCCCGAATTCCGGACGGGAAGAAGGAAAACTTGTATGTGTTTGTTCTTGCATACGGAATAAGGAAGGTGTTTTTATCCTTATGTCTATCTGAGGGTTGTATTAAGTTATCTTTGTGTTGTATTTCTAAATTAGAATTAATTGCTTTATGTATGATTACTACTTTGCTTTTGGTTCTTCTATCCTCTAGTGTTTCAAGGTTTAATGATTTAACTAATGGTGTTATTCTTGTCAGTTTCGAATATTCTCCAGTAATGAATCTGGCAGCTCTTTTTTGAATTTGTTCTAGTTTATCAATGTTTTCTTTGGTCTTGGTGGATGGGTCCCATACAGAAGATGCATATTCTAGTACAGGTCTCACCAAAGTGAGGTAGCATTTTAGTTTTATATCTCTATTACATTTGTTAAAGTTTCTTTTTATAAAGCCTAAGGTTTTGTTTGATTTTTTAATAACTTCATTGACATGGGGATTCCATGATAGTTTCTCATTTATTAAGACTCCTAAGTATTTTGCATCTTTAGTTTGGGTCAGTTCTTTTCCATGAATGTAATATTTTGAATTTATTGAGAATGCCATGGTTTTTATTATAAGTAGTGGTATTCGTTGTTTATGCATACATTTAATTTTTTTGTATTGTTACTGATACTGTCAATGGCCAATAACAGTACTGACACTGTTACTAAAATCTGCTGTTATATAATATTCAAACCTTTTACCACGGTTTGATAATAAAGAATCATTATATTTGTGTGCTTTCGTGAAAGGTCTTATTCTTATCATAAAAAGTGTTCATTAAGTAAGTCCTCATCAGAATGCATTTTCATTTACTATATTAATAAACATTAATCATTTCATGAAGTCAACTCGAATATTATTGTAATTACTAATTAGTGTAGTTTGATGGGGCATTTTTCTCTCTTGTTTACATTTACCATAATGTGGGTGAGACTGCAATCTGGCTTATTGATTCGTAAATTAGTTAAATTATGTACACTCGATCGGGCATCCGCGCATCGATCTGCGCTTGTGTTAAATTCACGCAAAAACTATAATGGCGTTTTTTAAAATTAAGCTATTGCGGTGATATCATTGTTTTTGCGTTCTACGTTCTATTTTTCAAAATAGAGTGATCCTCGTCATCAGTGACGTTTACCGCAGAATTTCATAGAATTTTGATACCATTCTTGCAGTGAGTTCGATCGGCGCACTCAAGGAGGATAATCAAACCTCCTTGGGCGCACTTTAACGACGTGATTATTCGCACGGTTTTGGCCGTGCGGATAATGCTGATGAGTGTTATCAGACAGTAATGTCAATGTGAAAAGCAAAACACTCAAGTATTAATAATAATAATAATTTGATAATATATATAGCGCAGTACCCCAGCAAGCTTCAGGGCTCAAAGTGCTTTACAAAAAAATAATAATAATAGTTTGGCGTCAAAATACTTATTTAATTTTCGAACCTGAATAACTTGACTTCATTAAAATTGGCATTGGTTTTAGCCCTTAAAAGTTATACCTTCCCCAATTTTAGGATTTGGAGGATTAGGATACAAATTATAAACCACAACACAAGTCAACCCCTTTCAAAATTAAAATTGTGGGAAGTGTATTTTTTTCATAAGTTTATCCCAAATACGATGAAATGCATAAACATAATTTTATAGTGAACTGATAAGACTTGATTACAGTTATTGATAGGTTTAGTAAGTTTAATAATATTTAATAGAATAGTAACACCATGCAATAGATTATACGGTAATGTAAATGTAACATGATTAATTAATGAATTATTTCTAGTCTATTCTTCATTGTCATTGTTTATTTTACAATACTAGTAGTTACTATTACAATTAATTATTGGTAATATTAAAGTGAGTTTACAAAGAAATACAGGTCAAATTAACATTACACCATAATACTATTAGTTTTCTAGTATAAAATTTTATAGTATTAGTTGAAAGTGATAGTATTTGGGTTACATTAATTACTTATTTATATAATGACTAGGTTGTGCTGGGGCGCCGTGGCGCCTGCGGCGCCCACTTTTTTAGGGCCTCTTCGGCGCCCACCTTTTTTAAAAGCCCAAGTAACTTATTCTTGTAAGATAATTTCGAAATATTCCTGAAATGTACACGAAGTATTTTATAATTAACAATCCTAAAATCCTCTTTTTACATCGTTCCTTTTTCCAAAATTAATTCATGAGTTAAAACTATGACGTCATATAATATCTTTTTACAGTGCTAATCACTACAGGGGCCGTCCACAAAGACCTCCACTCTATTTTTGACCATTTTTACCCCCCCCCACCTGTCACAAACTGTCACAAATCTCGGACCCCCCCCCAATCTAAAGTACGTCAGATTTTCGAACAAAAATTTTGTTTTTTATTTACAAAATAATTCAAATTTAATATAAATCACCGTGACGTCACTCATGGCCGGACACCCCCTCCCCCCTGTCACAAATTGTCACACTTTCTTACACCCCCTCCCCCCTCTGGAGCGTGACGTACTTTATGGATGGCCCCCACACGATTTTTTAACTGCACGTCCCGTCTGTCCTGTCCGTGACGCTACTAATTTTAGAAAGCAGCGCACCAAATTACCGCACCAAAAAATAACTCTTTTCGAACGTAGCACTGTTTACAACACAAATGCTGACGTCAAATGTTCGTGCGATGTTTGGTTAATGTTAATCTGGAAACCAAAATGATTATGATTTTTAAATCCCTTATATTAACTTCGAAATCTTGTCGTCATATCTCTCTCTCTGTCGTTCGTCGTCGGGCAAGCGGGCGGAAAAAACAAAAGTAAAAAACTACCCACTTCCCGTGATGCAATCGAGCTGAAATTTGGCACATAGACTCGTGTCACCTAACAATGTATAGTAGCAAAATTTCAGGTCGATCAAAAGTATGGTAATTAAAGTAATGCAATTTTAGTTTATCTCTATACAACATATGTAATTCAAATTCAAGGTTTGTTATTGTTTTTCTTTCACTTGCCAGTTGAGTTGACGCATTGACGCCACCCGTCGATGTCCACACCCCTCCCGTCCCTTCCCCCGGTTTTAAAGCCAGGGGATATCACTCGGTGTCAGTCTGTAAATGTTTGTCACGTTTGAACATAATCAATACTTTTAGTTATGTCTCATGTATAAGGGATTTAAAGTAAAAAAAAACTTTGTTTTTACGGGGTTGTTTAATTTATTCTAAATTTTCAAATTTAAAAAAAATAGCAGAGTGATGTCCCTTAGCGTCACGAAATGAGTGAGTCAGTCAGTGATAATTGAGGGTGTTTATATATATGATGTGGTATTCTAATAAA
The DNA here is from genome assembly GCA_944989445.1 of Ampullaceana balthica. NCBI lineage: Eukaryota > Metazoa > Mollusca > Gastropoda > Lymnaeidae > Ampullaceana > Ampullaceana balthica. The sequence goes on along the minus strand of CALYLW010000801.1, from coordinate 327,525 downwards.
ATTGATTAAACAATTTTAAGAGCTTAATTAAAAGTTTAGTGTAAAATGCTAAGTCCAAACTGATAGGCCTACTTACCTTAGAATTAATAATAATAATGGTGCTGTAAATTTTTAATGTAATCCTTATCTTTAAAATTTAATGTTTGTTATTAACATTTTTTGTAAAATCTTACTCACCATCTTCTTTTAAACAAATGGGTCGTCCATAAAGTACGTCACGCTCCGAGGGGGGGGGTGTAAGAAAGTGTGACACTTTGTGACAGGGGGGAGGGGGTCAGGCCATGTGTGATGTCACACATTTATTTTTTAAATTATTATTTTTTCTAATTTATTTATATAATTTTTATGTCAAAATAGCATGAAATGCGTATGTCCAGAATATGTTGTTCATAAATCTGAATTGGATGCAGCAGGAGAATGTGCCCACCCAAACTGTTCAAGAATCAACTCAGATAAAACGCATCCGTCCTTTGACAATCGTTTCTAGAAGGCAAAGAGAACCCATGACAGTTATTGCCAGAATAGAAAATGCACATACAGAGCCTGTTGAGTGGCTAGATGAAGACGAGTTAATCTGTCTGCAATTATCCTTCCAGGAAACGATGATGGTGAAAGATTGATGTAAGTCGTAACTATGGATGAACACTTCACTTCACCGTTGTAAGTAGACCTGCCAGCCGAATTTTTTTTAAAATTTCGGCTGGCTGACATAATTTTTCGGCTGATATCCGGATTAGCCGGATTTTAAAATTCCGGCTGGCTGACATAATTTTACGGCTGATATCCGGATTAGCCAGATTTCTCCGTAAATTGACATTTGCTGCTGATTTTCGGCTGATTACGAAATATTCGTAAACATCATCCAGGGGATTTCCAGCAAGTGTTACAGGTGCCGGTATGTTGAGAGATAAGCAATTAATTTTGAAGAAGTCAACAAACCAATCTTTAGCCGCATTTTCAAAGGCGAGCAAGTCTCTACAGAACCAGATAACAATATCTCTTGTCAGTTCATGACTTGATGTTGCCTGACACTGACATTGATTGTTGCCTTCTCCATACTTACGGAAATATCCCAAAATTTTATTTGACTTTTTTTGACTTTGTACTGATACATTGTGCTTGACACTTAAGTGAAGATTCATATTGCCACTTGATGTAATTGAGGCAAAATTGGTTACTATTAAAATGTGACCCTTGACACACAATGACTGCTGAACAGTGAGACACAGCTGACAATAAACTCGATCTTCGTCTACATTTCTCCCATCAGCAGAGAACAGGCCACCAAAATATTTCCAGCATTGTGCTTCAGAATTTCCATGTAGGCTAGGCGGTTTAAGTTTTAGTTGTAGGTTTTTAATGAACTGCCTCTCTTCCCGGTTTAGATCTAAAATCATCATATAGTCATAGAGAATTGTTACATTAGAAATGGTGTCACGTAAAAAGGTAATTCTGCAGTCTTAGCACGTATATTATTTCACTGCGAATTTTAATTTTCTCGTGAGAACTTTCGTTTTCAATTTATTATAGCGCTAATTTGTAAGGCTTTTTAATTTTCGGCCCTTGACGCTACATAATCAGAGTAGAGTAGGTTACATCCATTTTGTTTATCTAGCACCCAGGCCCGGACTTAAGAGACACAGGGCCCCTAGGCACTTTTCACTTTTGGGCCGTCCAACCATGTCGAAGCTATTTTGGAAATTTAGCAAATTATAAATCACCAGTACAGAACATATAATCTTTAATTGACTTTAATAAAAATCAGAATAATAATATGTATATTACTATGAATGAATACTGGAATGAATCTCAAAAATCGTTTGACAGTACATCCGTCTTCAGAGACATATCTCACAATGAAAGAAAGTTGATCTACATGAGAAATGTCCGGGTTGAGCCCACAGCGATAGAGAATTTTTTTGGCAATTTTGACTCAGTCATGATTGTATTATTACCTTTTCTGCCATTATATTGATCATTTCATCGCATATTTTTGACGACAGATCATGATGTTGTGCCACTTCCTTTGTTTCCATGGCGTTTTATGTGTACGCCCAGAAAAGGATCGAACTCCGCCAAAAGTTCTGGGTCATAAGTCATAACATAGTTCCCAGGTGTTTTTTTTTAAATCCAAATCTATCATGGAAACCTAAACGGTAATCCGCGTGCAGAAAGTGACCTCACAACAGCCACAATGCGCCTCGAAACCTCATGCCAGTATTTTATTTCTTCTTCTGTTAGAAGAACAAGACTCTTGTCAACTCTACCGCCATCATTCTTCCTAGATAGTGTCGCAAATGCTGACCTGTGTTCTTCCAAATTCTCATGTTCCTTCATTCTTTGAACTGTGGTTTTCCAGTCGTTGAACACTTCATTAGCTAGTGACTCCAATTTCCCAAACATCTTCGAAAATATGAGCCAAGGTCGAGGTCGTTTTCACCATTTCTTAATGTTTGGCTAAAAAGTGACAGCGACAGATACCTGGTTTTATCTGTGTATTGACGCCTAGAAAAAGAAAAGTCGGCATCAATATTTTGTTTCATGCCATTTTGAACAATGCACTCCAATGTAACTTCGTCTAGCATCCACTCATCAGGATCGTCACTTAAAGAAGAAATATATTCAGGATTTTCTAAATAATCTTTTTTTTTGTGTAGCTGTTACCAGTGGTGTAGTCCTAAAAATAAGAGGTGAGAGGGCCCTCTTTTTTCAAATTTTTCACGCGGCGTATTTTTCTCAAAGGTACAAGTTCTACAACTAACACAGTCTCAAAAGTCAAATTGAAGTTAATTGAAATTGCATGCCCTCCTGCAGGGTGGGCCGCCCTCCCTGTCAAAAAAGGTGGGAGGGTAAAGCCCTCCCTGCCCACCCTCCACTACACCACTGGCTGTTACGGGTTTTTCAGAAATAATGTTTTCAGGTAGCTAGTTGCAGTCAGACACGTTTGTTGGAGTTGCCTGTTGACGGTCATTCGCAGCATCGCTGCAACTGCCACTGGCTAATGCACTAGTACTACTACATGAAGTACTAGGACTAGAGCCAGAACTAGGTCTAGACGTAGACGAGACGAAAAATGTGTTTTAATTTAGATACATACGAGAAGCACTTTATCTTTTTCGATTTTGTTTTCTTTATTACGTTTCTTTTCTGAAACCCGCTTAGATTTTTATTGAAGTCAGACATCGTGACATCGATATTTCTATTACGAATATAAAAGAGAGGGTCATTAAACAATAGAACTTTGTTTTTATTATTTGGAATAATATATTTTTTATGTTTCATTTGTTGTTAATTTATTTAAGACAATTTCGGTTTTCCTCAAATGTTCTCAATTCAAGATTTTTTCTCTTGGTTAAAGTAAATCTTTTTGAGCTTATGTAAAGATTCCACCAACGGGGCCCTTAGGCTGGCTTGGGCCCTAGGCCGGGGCCTTGTAGGCCTCGGCGGAAATCCGGCCCTGCTAGCACCCTACTTGCTGGGTTGTTACAGCAAGAGGCCAAATGAAATCTTCTGACTTACAAACAAACAAAAGAGAATCAAACATCTAGTACGGAAATAAAAAATGAAATTTTCATTAAAATATTTATTTATCTTCTAAGAATCTTAAAAAAGATGAATACAACTTTTTTTTAAAAAACATCTTTAGTCAGTAAATTTATTTTAGCAGGGGTCGTTCCAGATAAAAAAATTCCGGCTTGTAGGTTGCTAGATAAACACAAATGATGTATCCTACTCGGTTTATGTAGCGTGAAGTGCTGAAAAAGCCTTATAAATTAAAAAGCCTTACAGATTAACGCTATAATAACTAAATAATAAAACTATATAATTTTCAATTGTCACGCAAGTCAGTCAGTCTGTCCTGACGCTACTAATTTTAGAAAGCAGGGAAAACCAAATTACTGCACCAATGCATCAAAAGGTGTGCAAATTAAAAATGCGCTGTAAAAAAAAATATTGCGTCATTGTTTTCGCTCATATTTTAATTTTGGAAAAGGGATCAATGTAATAAAAAAAAACAGTAAAAAACCAAGTTTTTGACTATAAATCCTTTTGTACGAGAAGTAACTAAAAGAATGTGCATGATAATACGCAGCGCAAGACCATCCAAAAATACAAAATTGCAGTTGTGTCGTAAAACATGTTTAATATAATGCGCACCGATCAGGAATATGTTTATAAAAAGAGTTGTCAATAAAATACGCACCTTATTGCGCGTCAGAAAGGTTGTTCAATATAATACGCACCGCGACGCTCTATCTCAAAATATAGCATGATACATAGGAATAAATAAAATAATCTAAAAAATCAATAATTCAATTACGGTACATGCGATCGATCTGAAATTTTGATACATTGTTTTTATTATCGGTACAAAACTGCCTGCAAAATTTCAGCTCTCTAGCTAGTGGGTTAAAAATCGATCAAAAGTTTTGGCGACATGCAATCAAGCAATCAAGCAATAAAGGGTGCAGACACCACGAGTTAATATAAAGGATTTAAAAAGAGGATTTGATGATGGTTAATCATAAAATAAAAAAAGAAACGGGGCGCCGTAGGCGCCCTGCTACCCCTATTATAAAATACTTTGTGTACATTTCAGAAAGTTTAATATTTCGTATTTATCAAACAAGGACAAGTTAGTTGGGCTTTTGAAAAAGGTCGGCGCCGCAGGCACCCTAAAAAAGTGCATTTTTTAATAAAATAATTAGATTTCAGCTGAAAACTTCCGTCATTTTTGACGGGTGTACGCTAGTAACTATATAAATGCATTTAAAAAATTAAAAATGAAAGTTCTCACGAGAAAATTAAAATTCGCAGCCAAACTTAAGAAAACAAAAACATTACGTTACGGCGGCTCGTTCATTTTTCGGCCGATTTACGGCGGACAAAATACACGGCTAATGCGGCGCGCGCATATTTTCCGGCGGATTTTTGGAGGACAAAAATTTTGCGGCGTATTCGGCGCGCGGCGTTGGCTGAGGGGTCTAGTTGTAAGATGATGTCCAGTGAATATTTTTGAATGAAACATAATTCATAGGACCATAATAAACAGATTCAATATAGCACAAGAGTTGGTCACATAATTTGTCGAGCTAGTCTTTTTTTTAGTCAAATTGTTTTGTTTCCTTTTTATTATTTAATCACTGGTTGAGGTCAAGTTTCGCTGATCTACTTCTTATCCTGTGTTAATAGAATGCATAATCGGAAGATCGTCTAAAACTTGACCTCACCCATTGTAAATGAAAAGGTAGCAGAAAATGATGTGTGTTTTATAATTGTCAAGTCTAATTTTTGCAATTTCTGTTTTCAAATTTGATCTAGATTGAGTTACTGTTTCATTGAATAACTGTGACAACTGTTGACTATTAACTATTTTACTATAAAGTCATTTTAATTAATAATCTGATAGTTATTTTATGTGGGGGTGTACGGGATTTCGGCTCCAGCTCCTGGAAATCCGTAATCTGGCTATTTTTAGAAATCCGGCTCCGCCTTTGGCTCCGGCAGGATTTCACTTCATAAATCAGGGTGGCAGGTAGATCCCTAATTTATATATATATTCATAATGGCTCCGGCAAATCCGGAATCCGGCCATTTTAACAAATATTATTCTGGCTCCAGCCGGATTTCACTTCATAAATCCGGCCAAATTCAGCTCCGGACGGATTTCAAAACTTTGAATCCGATACATCCATACTTTTAATTGGAAATTTTATATTTTAATACAGTTTTTTTGACTGAACTCTCCTTGTTGTAAACACGGGGATGTGGTCATCGATGACTTGAGTGAACTCCTGTGACATGTGGATGTCAACAATAGCAGACTACTACATAGATTTACATAGGGATAAACTAATAATGCATTAATTTAATTAAATCCTTCTGAAATTTTTAGGTGACATGAGTCTATGTGGAAAATTTCAGCTTGATAGCACCACGGAAGGGGGTCATTTTTTAAATCCCTTATATTAACTTCGAAATCTTGTCGTCATCTCTCTCTGTCGTTCGCGAGCGGGCGGAACAAAAAAGTAAAAAATGACACACTTCCCGTGCCCTATAGGCCCTATTTTCCCTGTACCTACGGGGTAGCGAAATGCAATTTATTTTATTTTATTTGTTTCATTTTATGTGCTTATTGCTAAAAAAAATTGACATATTCTATATGCTTAGTATTAATTAGATGAACATGGAGGATTATAATTATATTTTTACGTCCTTTCTTTATAACTTCTGCGGACTGGCGGCAGATGGTCCACGGATCGGCACCGGTCCGCGGACCAGCACTTTGAGAAGCACTGATCTACGCCTTAAACGAAATCCAACTGACTGGATAGAAACAGCAGGAAATCCTTTGGCATGCGCTCCTTTGAATTGGCGGCATCAATAGGGTTTCCAGTTGGCTGTCTCAAAAATACCGGACACTAGTGTCGATCTTTGTCGATTGAACAATATTTAAATATAAAATATCTGGTATTGCTTCAATTATTGTTCACTGGGAAAATGACGATAATACAGGACATTCTGGTACTGCCGGTACAAAACCAAACATCTGCCAACCCTAGGCAGATTGTGGAACAGTCTTCAAAAATGTTTGAAAGGGGGTGAAAACATAGAAAAAGGTTTTCTTTTAAAAATGTGAATACATTTTTATTTGTAGAGTTTTTGAACATCAGCGTGCAACAGAAATGATAGTAAAGCATGGTTAGCGTTTCTGTTGTAAATGAAAGCATTTCTTCAAACGAAAACTTTCACGATGTATCTATGAAATAATATACAATTCTATGTTAATTGATTAAAACATTTTTTATAACAGACTAGATACGTCCCGTGGCGTAGCATACGCATCAGACTTGCTCTTATATAATGCAAAGAAAAAGGGTAAAGAAAGAACTCAAAAATCAACAGGAAGAATGAGAACAATGCGATTGAGCGTCTGGGGACCGATGACCCAAGCAAGCAAGACGCATTGCTGGCCTCGAGACATGGACATTGCGGTTGAGCCCCCCCCCTTGCACCTGTAATTGGTCGACCCTATCGAGGGTCTTTCGTCACGCGTATTTGCTCGCGTCTTGTGCTTGTCCTAATTTCTGGCGAATCATGTATATAGATAAGATAAAACAATGTCACGGGAAATTATGTAATTCTTACTCCATCTTAACTTCGGCTAGTTTAAAATGCAAGTTAATATGTTTTGTCCTACTCCCTCTTTACAGGGTCTTCCGATAATGTTCTTATTATCTGCAGCAGCCAAAAAAATTTTGGTTTTGGGATTTAGAGTACTTTTTAAATACATGTAAGATTTTCGAATTATGCCTAAGAATGAATCAAAGAATTTATTCATAATGTAGCTTTAAAACTATTAGTGTTTACTTCTCACTAACTTTATTAATTATTTAGTTTTGTAAACATCCAGCAATATCCCATTAGATAAAAAGTACTAAATATGAACATGTATGAATGAATTCTCAACCAAAAGAATAAAAATTCTGAGAAATAAATAATATCATTGTTATATATTTCACGTTTAACTTACATGATTTGCCGAAAATAAATTTGTCCTTTTCAGTTGCATTTTGACTTAAAGGTTCTCTATTATCAGGAAATTGATAGTCGTCAGCCTTGAAGTCATTAAAGTTACCAAGCAGCCCTTTTGTCCTATTCTTGTATTTGTTATCTACAACCAATGTGAAGTCCAGCAGCTTATTTTTAAGAGTAACATTCACTGCAATACCTTCAAATAAAGATAAAAGTCAAAGCCACTCCTACCTATGAATGGTAAATATTCTGTTTACACAATAGTTCTAATGAAAAATATTTTTAAGGGGAGTGAAACTTGCAGGTGTTTAATATTTTTCTTAACTATATATTTTTTTTTACATTTAAGTATTTTTAAAGTGAAATTTTATTTAGTGAACACGTACTTAATGTAATTAATCTTGATTTAGAAAAGTTAGTTTGTTGGCACAAAATTAGTTAACTACTATATATTTTGCACATGTATAATCACCCCAAACTGAACTAATTACACATAGATCTAACAAGAAATTAAAATTCAACTAAAGTTATAGCATACGCAGGTATACTATATAAAACTTACTGTCAGAAAAGGAAATTTGAAGAGAAACGTTTATTTTCCTCAGAAGCATGCCATTGACGTTGGCATTAAATTGTTTTTCCCCGTGATATCGGAAACTGTAGTCCTGATTATTTGCATAAATGATCATCCCTACAACAGAAAACAAAACAAACATATTGCTAGGTATAGAAATATATTATCTAATTATTTTACAGAACCTTCTTCAGTACAGAAGCTTTTTGCATCCTACACTTATCCATAGCTTGCACTTTATTAGAGTTTAGTGTAGAAAACAGAAATTAAGTTGTAAGATGATACACTATTATGATTTTTAATTTAAAAGATGACAAACTAAAGATGAAATAAAATCAAAATTTAGAGCTTTTATGAATTTGCGTTTAGATTTCAATGCGCAAAGAAATCTTAAGTAAACTATCACTTCCTCTCCTGTAGTGCAGGATTTAGGTATGAGCTAAACAAGCTATAGCTAAGGACCACATTCTTTGATGATCAGCTGACCTTTAGTAGTTCGAGTGAGCCGGATGACGCTACAATATTTCTGAACTTTTATTTAGTGTTTGAAGCGTGTTTCTTTAAAATTTGATTGTTGACAATATTTTGGAATTTTCTAAAAATACTTTTAAAAAAATAAATTCTCAGTACTTTTTTGGAATGTGTATCCTAATTGTAATTACATTTCAGGTAAGTGCAATTTACATAAGTACGCACATAACCTAACTAAGGCAAAAATATTTTCTACATTATTTTTTTAAACAATATTTTCATTACAACTTTTTGGATGGTTATGTTATACATAATTAATATGGTTATTACAGGTATTGCATGTAACAGTTTTTTATGCGATGGTATTTTGGTTGACAAATTCATTGAAACTAGAGTGACTATTTTATTTATTTTTATGTCAAACTTACAGTAGACTGCATGGTAACAATTTTTTGTAAATAAACATTGGTAAAACGTATTGCAATGAATTACATTTTATCCTAAATAAGTTTAAGTGATAAAACATTAGATATAATATTTTAAAATTTATATGCACAGGGGTATGGGTGATGCGGACCGCACCGGGTGACACCATCACAAGGGGTGAAACCAAAGTGTAAAATTATGTATGTTCCCTATCCTTGGCACTGGCATACTCGGAGGAGGCTTATGGGGTAAGTTGTGAGGGGTAGCCATGACCTACCACACTGGGTGACGCTGACCCTAGTGACGCCTCTGTTTAAATGCTTCACTTTCGAATTTTGTTAAAGGTTACATGGATATTTTGTCCATTTTGAAGAAAAAGCAAATTAACAAATAATTCTTTAGACTTTAGAGAACCCTGAGTCAAGATACAAGTTCAGACAAATTTATTTTAAAAACCTATAATAATAAACCCCTTTTCAGACCATGATAGTCTATGGGGCATGTGAAGTAGCGTTCAACAGTTTGATTGAGCCACCACTAACGAGCAAGGGAACCTATACTGGATGCTTTATTGGCTGTAGGAGTCATATGTGTTTGAGTGACCAATCGCTATCGATGACCGCACGGAACATAGCCTTTTAATATATAGGATTTATGACCGACTCAATGTTTGTGTGTAGGAACCGCAAATCCTCACGAGCACCAATTTCTAGTCGTTTTTTTATTTTTATTTTTGTTGTTCTTGTTTTTTATGATGAGGTTCATAACGCCACTGAATATTTGTTCTACCAAATAGGAAGACAGGAAAAACAGTCAAAAATTCTGCCCAATAATGCATGATATAAAATTTGGGATCTGACGTTTGTAACCATAATTTGTGCTATCCTAGTCCAAACATTGATTTTAGTTCCTCATTTGTCGATATTTCAATAAGGCGCTCCTGTATTAGTATGTATTCATCTGTGTTTTGGACCTGAGATTGTCCATGCGCTAAAGAGTTCAACTGCCATTCGGAAATATCCAATAGTGACGAATGCCTACAAATCTTTGGTTCAGGTCTGAGGTCTGCATGAAGAGCCGTTAAGTTTTGAGAGTAAGCAAGCAAATCTTTATCTCTATTTTGCAATTTCAAAAGATTTGAAAACTGAGAACATTCTCCTGTTCCTAAGTTTTGTTTGCACAGAAAAAAGTTTGCAACAAACTCAGACATAACGCTTTTAGTTTTGATTAAATTTAATCGGTTACCTTTTAGTTTCAAATTATTTTCGTTAAAGTTGGGTAAATAATTCATTCATAAAGGATATGTCATTTTTTAGAGTTAATTGTGTTGCTGATCATTGTCTTTGTTTTCCAAGAATTTGGACACTGAATCAAAGATAGCATTAAATCGATTTAAATATGTACGTGATGATAACCAGCGTACTTCTGTGTGAATAAGTAATCAATTATAGGCTTCTTCATTTTCCAAACCATAGTGAACAAATAATCTCTCATCAAGGCATTACTTTTGATTTTATTAACTGCTCTAATGACATAATGTAGTGATCCATGCAAACTTTCACTAAGATTTTTTTGAATAATTGAGTTGATAAATGAATCAATTTACTGAAAATATATTTGGTATAGCTTGTATGCCAGAAAGTCAAGAGCATTGCTTTAACTTCAAACATTTTAAAAAAAATTCAGTTAATAACGTTTCATCTTTCTTATCTGTTTCCAAACATTTAGCCATACTTCAAATATTCATTAACACCATATTGACGGAATTGTTTCTTCGGCTCACTCAGTGCTGGATTTACCTATTAGCTAAACAAGCTATAAATTAGGGCCCCTGCCTTCTTGGGGGCCCTGAAATTTTGTTTTCATATCTGTCACTGATATAGAATATCTAGATTTCAAAAGGGTCTTAAATAGCTTAGGGCCCCATCAAGTCTAAATCCAGCCTTGGGCTCACTCATTCTGTTATCTGTTGTAACAGACCACTGTTAGGAATTATTAACGTTTTCAATGGAATGCTACAGTAAAGCCGTATTGAAAACAATATTTGATGATAGGATACAATTTAGATAAATATAACTTCCCGACACATCGAAAAATACACAACCTCGCAACCCTCGTAGATTCAAGTTAAAAACTTGTATTTTTCTACTTATAGTTATAGGAATTCGGCATTTCTTCTGCATCAAGCTTGGCCTTTCAACAAACCAAGTATTTTGATTGGTTATAGATGTGGAATTACAGTAGTTATACTAATTTTTCAACGTAAAACAACAGTGTATCCATGAAGGATAGCATCTAAGAAGATGGTATTTAATTAGTAGAACAGGCATTCATATACCATTTTATTTATTATTATTTATTTTAATTTCAATAATAATAAAAATTTATCAGTTTTATTATTTTATATTAAACCTTGCGCGGACCCCCTGACGTTGTTCAGGGACCCCCAAATCAATTTTAATTTTCCACGGACCCCCTGAAGGGTTCCGCGGACCCCTGGGGGTCCGTACGGACCACTTTGGGAACCACTGCTTTAGACTTTAGAGTCATGTCTTAGGGGCCGTCCATAAATGACGTCACGCGATTTTTGCCGATTTGTGACCCCCTTCCCCCCTAGTCACGCGTCGTCACAAAAACTTAGACCCCCCTCTAAAATACGTCACAAATCTTTGACCCCCCCCCCTAGAAAAAAACAACAACTTTATTTTCTATTTGAAAATAAGTATGTTTCAAATCACTTTTATTGTCATTAAAGTATTTATTATTTATTTAGTGAAGATCTACAATGTAATATCGTAACCCGCGTGAAGCATTTTTTTAAAAACGTTTAACCAGCCTTCAGAAAACGAACTGTGTTAACATCCTTAGATTATATTTATTTTAATGCATACAAATTAAACATTGACTATTAATCATCACGGTTAACATGTTTGTTTAGAAAAAAAAATTATTTAAAAATAACATTTTTAAAATGTATTTTTAAAAAATCCCTCAATTGACTGACGGGTCGACGAACAGAGGTAAATAACCTCATCTGGGGTCAAAAAGGGAATTCTTGGGGGTAATGCAGACTCATTTGGGACATATAACATCCACTACATTCCACTAGATATATTAAAATACGTCATGTGTACGTGTACGCTTGGAACATATGCCCATTATTAAACCGGTTGCTTCCAGAAAATGCATTTTTTTAAAATTTCACAACTATGTAGATTTCTTACCTAAGTACTATACGAAGACACCTAAATATACCCTTCTTTCATTTATATTGACACGAGTGACAATAATCTTAATCCACATGACTTGTCTGTATCACGTATCCTTTCTGTTGCATTTAAAATTAATGCCTTAAAAACTGAGCTAAGAAGAAACGTTTTTTTGTGCTCCTCTCGAATTGCAATGTCAAGAATTTGATGCATTCAAAAAGTTAATGAATACTTGACTAATTTTAAATGGGCTCATTTACCATTATATCTAGAACAGTGTTTCTCAAACGTTTTAGTATGGTGGACCTGCAGGAATTTTTTCCATTGCATCAGGCACCAGTGCACTATTTTCCCTGCACTGACAATTTTTTCTGTCCTTTTTTTGAGAACATCTGCGGACCGGCAGCGGATGGCCCACGGACCGGCACCGGTCCGAGGACCACCACTATGAAGAGGAGCACAGATCTAGAAGACTGGAATGGCCAGGGGCGTTTGACCAAAAAACCCTCGAACAATTATATCAAACTTAAAACGTTTTTAATTCTATCAAATAGATTCCCCCCCCCCTCCCTTTTGACGTCGTTTTGACTAAAATATCTACACATAATCCTATTCAGATCATTTTTAGACACTTGTCATGCTTGTAAAACTCACCAGTAGCATTTTCGCTAACGACGTATCCCCGAGTCATGTGAGCAGGACCTAGAGTCTGAGGGTTGCGGGGGGGGGGTAACGCACACATAAACTTGTATATTTTGGGGTAATTTGGACGACTCCTGCCATGAGAGAACCAAACGGAGCTGCGCTTACATCACAAATGCTTTGATGTCAACATCATACGACACAGTGTAACAATTTCATACGTTATCTTGTGGATTCTCAAACTTAAGGATTATAATTAGATTTAATTTTCGTGTCTTGATAGCTTACGCCAACCAGCGTCTGATGGCCTACCGACCGGCACATTGAGAAGCACTGATTTTTCACAAAAAGAAAAAAAATGTCATTAAATAAATTGTAAGGGACCAAATATTTCAGTGGAAGTTTTATTTAAAGTTACCCTTATGATGTGACGTCACTTTTCTTCAACCCCCCTCCCTCCCCCTCGTAACGCATCGTCACAAAAGTGTGACCCCCCTCCCCCCTAGGTGCGTGACGTCATTTATGGACAGCCCCTTAAACAAAGAGACAAAACATTTACACTGTAAATAAAACAAGAAACCCTATTTTTAGGAGTACGTTGAATCAATGGCATTCTAAAAATATTTGTCTAGACCTCATACCAGTCCAAAAAAAAATTAATTAAAAGCTAATTAGTTAAATTACTTGTTCCGTAGTCATTGGTGGATATTCTGATTGTGTCGTTATTTGTACTTTTCATGGCAAGTCCACACCAGACTGTAGCCCTAGTCAGGTTCCCACTGCTGTTTAATGCACGACATGTTAGACCCTAGCACCAAAAAATAAATAATTATTTCAGAAAAAAGGAAACGATTTTTTCAATTTCATAAATTTTCATTTCAGTCATTTTATAACAAGTTAATAAGACTGTTTGCTTATTTATTTTTGCATTTAACTGTAAACAAAATAAATATTGTCAAACGAAAGAATTTAACTTTTCTTAAACGCCGTGCCAATTTTGTCTGAAACCTTTAAATATTTTATTTTTACAAAGTATGACCAACACACACACACAAAAAATAAAATAAAATAAAATAAAACTTTTCCCCCTGGAACTTGTGTAAACATGGCTAGTTAGACAGTAACAAAAATATATTTCTTAGAAATTGTACAATACATGAATAAAAAATACAAATGATATCAATTCCTTTCTTACCTGCATTTTAAAATTGACATTTTGGGTATTTATTTCTAAAATTCTGAATATGCCTTCCCCATTAAATATGTATGCTTCTTGGTCCAAAGTTATAATATGAGGATCACCAAACAGCAACGCTAATGACAAAACCAAAACAAAAATATGGATATCTTAAACAAGCGCTGGCTGTGTTATTTCAGTAGAAAAATCATTTATCTTATTTGTGTTATCATACACATACGTGATGGGATCAAGGCATACTACAATTATAACAGTCGTTGTAATCAATTTTACTTATTGTAATGCCTTGTACACAACATATTATAATGAACTTTGTCACTTACATAGCTTCCTTTCACCTCCGTGAAAATTTTACTGACGCAATGTCAAATAGCTTACGAGCCACGCTCTGAAATGATAGTCACGGCTTATATTTCTCATAAGAATCCTGACTGCTGGCTAAATATAGGCAAACACAATGCACTATTTTTTAATGTTTTTTTTTAGGAACTTTCAGCCCATTTGACTCACTCTTTATTTATGTACTGTAGCTCGAAGTCAAAGACTGGACTATAAATTAGGAAGCTACCTAAACCTTATATAATATTAATTTGTTTTGCATTATACCATTTGCATCATGGCCGTACGCAGGGGGGGGTTCGTACGTTCGAACGAACCCCCTTTAGCGAATGTGTTCCCTTTTTTGTAAAAAATAGATCATGACATTATTGAGAGATTTGGGGATCCCACTACAGAATATGAGGGGCCAGAGTTATGATGGCGTTCTATCTATGTCGGGCACTGTCTCAGGAGTAGAAGCGCGTATTCTGCGAGAGGCCCCTTTGGCGGTATACACACACCGCAGCAATCACGCTTTAAACCTAGTGATCGCGCACTCTTGCGGACTTCCCGATGTGCGTAACATGATTGATTGCATGTTTTTTAACAACAGCCCAAAGTGTGAAGCCTTTTTGAAAAACGTCATACAAACAAGTCTTTGACAGTGCTAAGCGGGAGGCACTTACATATTTGTGCAAAGCAAGATGGGCTGAGCGCCACGAAGCACACCAACACTTCTATTAATCGTATGTTTACATTTTTCACACTCTTGTTATAATTTCACTGCCAAGATGAAAACACAACGACAAATGATTTGATTCAATTTTGACTGCAATTGGTGATTGGGACACGGACAGTAAGTCTCTAGCAACGTCACTTCTTCATTCCTTGTGTAACTTCACATTTATTGTGACGTATGTTGTAACGTACAAACTGTTATCTAGGCTGACAGAAAGAAATGATTGACATAATTCAGGCTATATCGCTAATTGAAAACGTCATGCAAGAGTTTAAAGAGATTAGAACAAATGTAGATTCTTATTTTCAAAACACTTATGATCATATCATTATCATGGCGCAGTCTGTAGGAGCTGAAGCTTCAATGCCCAGAATTGCTAAGCAGCAAATCTACTGAAGCAATGTGTGCTTATAAACACCAATGCAACGTTATCTGCGGAACTTAATTTATCCATTTCTGGAGCACATCATTGCTGAACTAGATATGCGGTTCTCTGGCTTAACTAGGACATCCTCACAACTGTTAGCTCTTGTGCCAAGTGCTGTTAGAAATTGTATGTATGAAGATCTGAAAGGCGATGTGGATTTATATGAGCAAGATCTGCCTTCACCAGAAGTGCTGCCCGAAGAGTTTACCGGGTGGAAATTGAGGTTCAGCCAATCGGAAGAGTCAAAGCTACCAAAACAATTGCACGGAAGTTATAAAACATTGCAATGAATCGATGTATATATCGCTTACTGAAAATCGGGTGTTTGATTCTTGTGACTTCCTGCGCGTGTGAGCGAAATTTAAGTGCACTCCGACGTTTGCAAAATTACATGAGATGTTGAATGGTGCAGGAAAGACTTAAGAGCTTGCATTGATGCATCACTAGGCTTTCAATATCAACGAAAACAGTATTTTACAGATATTTGTTAACAAAACCCCAAGAAGGGTTTACATCGAAGATGTTCTAAAATAAACCAAATAGCATCGCTTTCGCTCCCCCCCTTTGCAGTTCTGTACCATAATGTATGTAATTCAAATTCTTTAACGCTTGGGCCTGCAGATTTCATTATTAATAAGAAAAGAAATGAATGATCAAGTACTTGCATTTTCAAATAAAATACTTTTTAGGAAGCTTTTATTTACAGTGTTAATTATTTATTGCATGAAAAACTCCTTTTTTGGTCACTGTATGCACTGAAAATATTAAAAAAATTTATATTTTTTTTGAAAATGTGGCAAAAAATACTAGAAGTTTAATCAACGCCCTCAATAATTCATAGGTACAGAATTATTGATTAAACATTATCCAAATTTGAAGTCATAGCACCATATATTGTAGGTACAGTCAAACATCTGATAACGAGATTAATTCATTCCAGAGTCTTATTGTTTAAGCGAAACACTCGTTACACGAAACAATTATTCCCATACAAATCAATGTGAAATACGATAATCCGTTCCATGCTGAAAAAAATACTCATTTTCAAAAAAAAATGTATCAACATTTATGAAATAAAATTACTTATGAATTGTTAAAGAGTAACCACTTGGAATACAATTTAGATTTGAAACAAAAAAAATATAAATAAAATATGAATTTATGACAAATAATTATTGATTTTTAACTAGAAAACTTTTGAAGACATTTGTTTTTGCAGACGCTTCAAAATTTGACGAAAATGTGATGTAACCGTTTCGTAGACATTCTTGACACTCCATTTGAAGCATCCATACCCTAAATTGTTCTTAAGATCAGTACAGATAGTTGATGTTGGCCGATTGTAGTTGCGCGCTAGAATCGCAACTATGTACTCGCTTTCCAATGTTTTTTAATTGTGCAGTAAAAATTACTCTTTTCCTCTCTTAGGATTGTCTTCTTGTGTTTTTTTTTCAAAGATAACTTATCAGTTTATTAAACTTTGCACATAAAAAATTACAAATACTGTCTTAATACAAAATTTGTAAAATCGGTTGATCACACACGAAAACAATACGCTAACAGACCGAGTGCTTAACACAGAATAATACATCAGGGTGGAAGTGCCGGCTCACTAATGAATTTCCAGGAAAAAGGGGAGTTCCCTTTCTGCGTCACTCGTTGTGCGAAAATTCGCTCGTTAAAGGAGCAACTTTTTCCACAAAAATGTTGCTCGTTATGCGAAAATATCGTTATGAGATGTGCTCGTTATGAGAGGTTTGCCTTATCTTAACATGAAATGCCTTCGCGACAAGTTTGCGAACCCCCCTTAAAAAAGGTCTGGGTACGGCCTTGTGCATTATACATGTATTTCTTACTTATTGGACATAAGTCATAAGTCAGTCACAATCCTGCTACTCAGCCAGGCCAGTGTGTTATGGAAATCAGCTGTTTGCCTAACAAAGTGATCGACACACTCCCCGGCAACATTTGATTCTAATGGAATGACATCAGACATAATCTTTTAATACACCAGATTTCTCAACACGTTGTATGCTTTGGAAAATTGACGTTGTTAACAGCACCATTAGGACGCAAAGGCTCCACTTCCGAATTTTATCGTTCAATTCAGGAGTCCTAACTAAACTTTTCTACAACAATTTGTTTTGTTTCTTTAAATACGTTTTTCCTTCTTTTAATTTTATTCCAATTGTTGACCAAAACATATTGTTTGTTACTAATATTTCCTGCAAAGGGATGTCATAACTGAATTTCATGGGTATTACGAAAGACATAGTGTGCCAGAGTATCTTGCATGTCCTGGTCATTTGTCACTCTTTAATTACTGTCATATTGATAGGTTTTTGCGAGCATTGAACAGGTTAGAGACAAAGATGCGTTAAAGAATCCATCGACGTAATGTTTATAAGGTTAACTCCAAGTTTTACTCAGTTCTGCTTACATTAATCTCAACGTATAGTAACTCAAGGTGTTGACATGGGACAGCTGTTGATGCAGACTCAGTGTTCTTACGTAGCACACAGAGAGTCAATGCAGTGGGAAAGGTTAAGTCACAAAATACTATTAAAAAACTGAAATAGCAGCTAGCCTCTAGACTCTTGGCTAACAATAATGTGTTGTTTCAAATTTAATATCTCTCCTTATAAAAACTACTCTATAACCGTTAGTAAAAACAAAATATTCTTACCCCTTGTCCACTCTGTCCCTACACATGGACGAGTTGGTCTCACAGTATAGTAAAGATCGCAGAGGTCTGACTGCTCACAGCACCACTGTTTTGGAATAACGTCATTAACCATATGATTACCTAATCTACTCCCGAGCGGGTTAAATTTCTGTAGGCTACCGGCTATAGGTCGCCGATTTTCAAAGTTGAAACTTCCATCGAAACGATAGCAACATCTCTGTTTAAAAAAGGAAAGAATGTTTACAAAAATGGAATTTTTGAGAAACCGGCTTAATGAAATTATTGTTCAAATGTTACTTACCCTGCCGTATTCGCCGTAAATTGGGATTATTTCATAACAGCGCTCTTGTTCAGCTGACGACAGCCACAGGCCACTGGAGAAGGCAGCAAACTCGTTACAAGGACAAGCTGGGATGTCCAAATTTTTCTCTAGCAATTCTTGGCAATAAAAAAATATTTAAAATTGCACATCAAAGAAAATGGATATTGGGAAAGCCTAACTTTTACTTTATTACATTTCAAAACATTTTGAAAATTGCAGAACTTGTTTTGATAATTTGCTGTCCATATTGACCATCTCTCTAACTCTAATTCTCCCTGATTCTCAATATTGTACGTTTAAAAAATACTTTTTAGGAAATAATTGACTTTTCACTTAACATATTATTTTATTATTTTTTATATTACAGTACACATCGTCTTATAACTAGGTTTATAAAAACTTAGTGTATTTTTGGTGGGAAAAAATGTGATATCAAGTCACATTTCACAGTATGCTTACTAATTCCTTTGACTACTTCCACGGATACTTGACCCTAAGTTAGATTGCAATATTGAACTGACGACCATTAAAAAATAATATGCGGCACTATATTTAAAAAATCAGTTTTTAAGATAATGAAAATATGAATTTTTGTTGTTGTTTGTTTTTCCAATGCATTTTGCAAACCATGAACTGTTAAACAATACATTTAATTTCCATGGAGATGCAACTCGTAGCCTCTATTAATTTTATGGTTGTTTTTGTAATTTGATATTTTAGCTATAATATCTATAATAATTTTTTTATTTACCTGGCAAGTCATTCATATTGGTATGATACCAATTTAGACAATTTATTTTCATGTTTTCTTTTTCTCCGATTTTGAACAACCAACGTCCTTGAGCTTGAAAAATAAATTTTTAACTTTTAAATATATGAACATTTTAAAATATAACAAAATCAATATCTATTATTTTTGTAGCAAGTCGTGTCTTTAAGATATTGTTGTTGTTGTTGAGCCTCCTAGTCCATGAGGGGCATCCACCGAATATCGTCGGCGTCTGCGAATCCTCCAAGAGCATAGGCCCCCTACGAGAGACCTCCAGTCATGGCCGATTCTCTTGATGTCTGCCTCCCATTCTCGGCGCCAAGTGTTTGGAGGACAGCCTCTTTTTTGCTCTCCCTAGGGGTTCCATTTCAGAGCTTGCCTTGTTGTATTAAGTTATTACCAAAGATGTATTTCCTACTACCAGTGTATCCCAAGATTTGATCTTCAACCTCAGCTTAACCAAAAATAAATTGTCCTTACCACCAGTAATATCTAAGATTTGATTTTAACACTAGTATCGCCCAAGAGTTGATCTGTACAACCAGTACTAAGAAGGAGTTGATCGTTACCACCAGTAATAACACAGATTTGATACCTACCACCAGTGTTACCCAGCATTTGATCTAAGTTGTAATAGCTAGATCTTCTATTATCAAGATTGAAACTTCCCCAGCCCACCTCCACGGGTCGTGCAGTTACTGGGTTAAAGTTCATGTTGCCATTACTGTAGATATACATAGCAAATGTTGTTACACCGTCTGTGATGACAACACACTGGAATGACAGACGCTGAAAACAAAATGAATGATGAGTAAGTTGTGAAGTGTTTATACAATAAAACAGCATTTTGTATTAAATAACGTTTTCACCCCAAACCACACAGATGACCTGCTTTTTAAAAAAATTGGCGCCTTTTCATAGCCAAAGTTTTAAAAGACAAGGCCGTATTTGTATTGGGTCAGCAGGCATTAAAGTGTTTTGGTGCAAAGATATAATATAATATTTAGTTAAAAATCTGAAATTTATTTGTATACAATTTGTTTTAATATTTAAGACGACCGTTATCCGTTTCTCGTACCGCAATAATTTATATGGGTATTAGGAAAATAATTTTTATATTTGGAAAAAATCATAAAACTTAACAAAACAAAAAAAGAACTAACAAAAACTTGAAATTCTAGCAAGCTATTACCATTTACTGAACTATGAATTAAAAAACTATCATATTTGATTTGGTCAAAGAACGCATTATATAGACAGAGATTTAAAGGCATATCATGAACCCCAAAAACATCAGACAATGGTATATGCACATTGATCTGGGCTGCGAAATAATTAAATAGTTTTTAAATCTCAACCAATCACCACATCTTTTATATTTTTGATGATAGAAGGCCAATACTCTAAGTCTAAGGATCAATGAATTAGATTAAGAGATGTCGACCACCTATGTTCCCTATTAAATGGTGTTTTGTAGCGACAATGTACATTTTTTGAAGACAGTCTCAATTGTTTTAAAGAATATTTGGTATTAATACATTTGCATTACATTACCTCGTCACTAGAAGAATCAGCCGGAACCTCTACCCACGTCACAACAAGAACCCTCAAAGCGTCATACGTATTTTTCTCATTGGAGTTTTTGACAACCTCTGCATTAGCAGCTGTGAAGATTTCTTTGACCTGGTCACTGGTGGCATTTTCTTTTTTATATAGCTGAAAAATATATGAACATTTAGTTTTTTCTGCCTTTTTAAATTGAAAGAAAAACTTAAATAAAAAGAAGTACACATATTTTTAAAATTTTTATTTCGGCCGACTCTATATTCCAATTAGGTCATCACCAATTCAAATTTCCAAATCATTTTTCTAATAAACTTTTTTCCCATAAAGTCAATCGAATACAAAATTAATTATTAAATGAAGTAGTGATTTTGTAGGGATTTTAAATATGAGTAATCGACTATCCAGTCATAGTAGCAGACCAAAGCACACAGTACACCAATAGTTGTTGGCTGAAATATATTTTTATAAAAATGTGAAAATATGGCATAGCAGTGCAAACAAACCGAACCTGATAAAATATTTCTGCTTTCTCATCACGCGTACTCAGATCGAGGTCAGCCCAGTAGACTGCTAGGAGCAGCTGATCAGAGACTGGCAGCCGTGATGGCCAGAAACTTGCATTTTCTTTGCGAAAACTGAGTAGACCATTGATACTTATCTAAAAGATATATGTACATCGATAATCATAATTATATTCCTTTCTTTTTGAAGAAGGGGATGATAATAAAGATGATAATTCCATTTCAAAATGATTGTTATTCATTATTTGATTGTGCAGCTTTGAAGCCTTTTTTTGTCGCGCAAAAAAAAACACCAAAAATAAAACAACAACCAACAACAAGCAAACAAAGAAACAAATTGATGTAATAAATATAATATTATATTACATTAAAGCAAATCTGTCTATTATTTCTATGAGTCGAAGAAAATAAATTTTTTATTTAAATGCTCAACAGGAAATTTCAAAATATACTTACTTTCGATTGATTAAAATGTTGATTATTGTATTTGTAAAATGTGTACATAATGTCTTTAAAAAAAACAACGAATATTATTATGCTATGAACCCTGAACGTTGAGTGATCATCTAAATCTTACATAAATTGTGTCTATTAGCTCTGATCCAAAAGGAAATAACGTATCAATTATGATTTTCCTGGTAGCGAATTCTTCATCCCTTGGCATCCTTTCATCAGACTGGAATTCACCAAACCCGAAAAATTCTGCAAGTGAAAATATTTATTTAATGAAACGAAATTATCTTTTAATTTAAACATATTTTAAAGTACTTAGGGGCAAAATAATTTCAAAATGTTATTTCTTAAGCATAAAGATATATACTAATAGATTGAGCGAAATGTTATATTTTCTTATGAGCTCTCCAATCAATCATGCAAAGGAAATGTAAAGGATGAATAGATACAAACCACTTTCAACGAATCTGTGGAGATATCGAAAGAAGTTTCAATATTTATTGGTGTTATGAAAAATTAAAAATAAACATTTTTATTTAAGAGAAAAGTCTCAACAAGCAACATCCATATTACACAGTCCGTGTCTTTGACCACAAATGACTTCTCAAAGATGTACACTTTTCTTTTAATGAATATAGGATATAAACAGGATACAAAGAGTATTTCAAATGTACATTAACACACACAAGCTATAACGTAAGTTGAAATAATTAATTATATTTACACGAAGTTTAAGTCATCACATGTTTTCCTTTGTAATAAAATTCATTTAAATAATTAAAATAAGAAAGTGTAGACACTTAAGTATTGTTGTCTTTATCCTGGAAAATATTGTAAATTACTATACTATTTATTTCAACCATTTTTATCGGGAACTGAGTTTTTTTTTAAAATTATGCAAAACAAATAAATACTTTTGAATTTTAAATTTTAATTACTGGGGATAAAATATTTGTTAAAGATCCACCATGTTAAAGATTAACCCGCTCGATACAGATCGCATTTGTTAAGAATTATATGTTGCCAAGGTTTTCCACTCAGTGAAACTCAGTGCCCAGTCTTTGTTGTAATACATAAGTTACTTGTTTTGATGAAGATATTAGCTGAAACGTCTACTGTGTTTTAGTAAATTAATGAAGCTTTCATTTATTGTTTTGATCCCACAATTCGTTTTGCGTCTCTTGTATTTTATTTAAAACCATTATTGTATTCTTATTCTATATGAAGTATTTCAGGGGTACCGATGTGAAATTAGGGAGGGGGATGCTAATATAAAAGTTATGCGCGACTATTTCAGCTCATGATTACTAGTAGTTTAAATAGAATTTGATTATATACTAACTAGACGCCCCGCGGCGTAGCATACGCCACAGACTTGCTCATGGAGAGTGCAAAGAAAGTGGAGAAAGAACGGACACAAACTACAGCACGAAGAAATCAAAACAACGCGAGTGAACGTCGGTTGGGGAGAGGGGGAACTGCCAACTGATTGTTGGTTTCGAGACAATTGCAGGCGAAATTCGGTACACCCCTGACTTCTATGAAGTCAGCTATAAAACGATGATCGGTTGAAAATCGGAGTTACATAATCGATAATCGGTTAAATAAATAAAAAAAAACTACACGCAATTAACAACCCTAAATATGACTAACCCTGTCTTGGGTCGGCCAACCACAGTTTAGGTTCAAGGGATGGTAGTAAAAAATGGGAAGCGAGTAACAACAACCTCAGTGTGCAAGTCTTCACATTTACTCGCTATTTTGTATTTACTTAGTGCTGCTTTTTGTGTCTGTAATAATAATAATAATAATAAATTGATTATTTATATAGCGCTGTATCCCAGTAAGGAACTGGGCTCACAGCGCTTTACATGAAAGAAATAACATACTCTCACCCCCCAACCGTTTTTGCACATGTCTGTGTTGAGCGAGTCTGTGGCGTATGCTACGCCGAGTGTCTCTTCAGAGTGCCTTCTTTTCATTCACTCAGAGTCGTTTGCCCAAGCCCGCCCCATTTGGACAACTGTGTCTTTGAGGAAGTATTCACCCGTCACAAAATCATTAGCGGTGTATGCTACGCCTCTGGTCAGCTAGTGTTGGCAATAAAGGGGTAAAAGAACGGGCACAAACAGACATTTTTAAAAATAAAAAAACCCAATGTTTTTGCTGGGGCTTGAACCCGTATGAGGCGGACGTGATAACTAGTACACTACGAATCTCACGCTTTCTGTGAAGGAACAATGCAAGTGAAACGCAAGGACCATAGTTGGTCTCGATACATTGGTCGACCCCAGCGAGGGTCATTCGTCATGCTCGGATGCACATACTTGCGGCGTGGTGTCTGCAATAAAATCATAATTTATTCATTTCTATCGTGTTGCCACAGTTGTGCTTTTCTTTGTTAATACAGACTTGACCCTACGATATATTATTATCTTACTTACTGACAGAACCACTCGCTGTTGTGCCTAACTGCACAGTTGTAATGACTATCACACGTCAAACACACGGCAGATACTGGAAAATGTAATTTGACATTATTTACATTTACAATTTTCAAGTTTAGTTTATGTTCAATGATATACAATTTTATTAAAAACACTAAACGATATTTCCTCTACATTTAATTCAACCTTGCTGACATCATATTCAGACATACTGCGCACAGCACAATTTCTATCTTAATACTTTTTAAAATTAAGAAAAAAATCATCATCATATTTTCCTAAAATTTTCATTTTCCCTTGTATTTCGCCTAAATTTTTTTCAGAAATGCTTAGTCAATTTTATTGAAATAAATTTGTATTAAAATAATGAACTTAAAAATTGCAGAATATAAACTAACAACATGTAACATTTATATTTTAAATGAAAGGTAAACAAACACTATCATACCAGAAAACATTGCATTCAAACCTGGTTTAACCTTATTTAAAAAAAAATTTATTTAATCGTCTTTTCCAAAACATTGTAAGACCATTAAGTTGGTGATACCAACAAAAACCAAAATCGAAATTTAAAAAAAAATTCAGCTACAACAGTATGAAGCCATTTTGATAGCACCAGATAAGTGAACGCACAGAATGTTGTGGTCCTTCAAAAATAAGAATAACAAATCCAATGACGAAACGCTTACAAAAATGATTTTGCTGATATTTGTGTGGTTCCATTTTAGGAGAACTGATGTCGTATATTTCAGATCCTATTTTCAAACGTGGGTGTTTGTCTAGATCAACTAAAGCTAACGCCAGAGAAACCCGTACATTCCAATCGACCGCTTCACTCAGACAATTCCCCATTTGACTGTCTGCAACAGTCATGTCTACAAAAACATTGCCATTTGATCTGTGGATAAACGAGACGATATAAATAGTGTACACATTTGGACATAATCTACATTATTTACGAGACGAATCATTTCTATAGTCTCAGAGTAGAATAGTGTGATGTATTTGACAATGAAATATCGCAGATAAGAATGTGTGATACAAGCATAAGGAATTAAGTAAATTTCCCTGTTCACATGCTTCAATGGCAGTCAGAGCTGGGTAGATTCAGGGACATCTATAACAACAGGAGGAATACCTGTCTTTAGTCACTGTGCCCAAATTTAATCTAAATAAAAGTTTTCAAATGGTGTTTGATGCTTTTTAAATCATATCCTTGAATGAAAAGGACACTTTACCTTATACTTGTAACATTTAGATCCAGACTAAAATTAACTCCTTTAAAATCTTTATTTATGAAAGGTTCTAGAACATCTTTGAGCTGGAAAGTGTAAAGAGCAAGTATTAGTAAAACAGACTCATCAATGTCATTTTTAAAGTAAATAATAAGAGGTGAAATATTTAGCTATACATTTATATTTGAAATTAATCCTTTAAATAAAGTAAGGAAACAATAAAAAAAAACTTCAGTGGAAACAGAGATCGAAAAATATAATGTAATTTGATTGACACTCTACGTCTGAAAGGAAGCAATATTTATGTGTTTGAATATAAATCTTTTTCTTAAGATCATTGATACTTATTTGTTCCAAGTCTTGAAATATCATTTTACTTGAATTTGTCATCGATTGAAAACAAATAACTGGTTCTAACACAAGGATTTTAATCTAGATATATTTCTAAATCCAAAATAATTAAAAGAAAAAGAAAACAAATTTGAAAGAAAAAAATTTATTCTTAACACACTTGAGTTTTGAATTAAGTCCACAAGAATAATCGTCAAGAATAATTGCAGGTTGAGACATTTTGGTCACCAGCTGTTAAAACGCATGTGACCCTTTTCAGAATCTTTACCCAAAAAATGGTAATTTAATTTTCTAAAAATTATATTCAAACCATCCGGTCAATGAGCAAAACAGTAAACAGTATGTATGAAAATCTCGTCAAAAAGCATATTCGCCAATCTACAAAACAGTTACTCATGTTTAAGGTCCAGAGGTAGAACACACCATTGATCTGCAGTGTTTAGAAAACCTTGAAAGACAACTTGGTAAAACTTTATCGGCCATCTCTACACGTCTTTCCGGAATAATAGCAATAGAAAGAAGATGTAATTGCAAAGCAATCTGCTCTTTAAATTCCCAGTTGTCAATGTTTAGGCAGTCCCAAAAATAGAAAAAGATCTCGATAGCATGACCAAAAGTAGTTTCTGGAATTTTTAAAGAAAAATATCCCCCATCGCAAACTTAAAATTGTACAGTTTGGAATTAACTTGCAGTATTCAAAACAATCACATGTAATAACTCACAAACGAAGAAATACTATATATATATATATATATATATATATATATATATATATATATATATATATATATATATATATATATATTTAACGAATGCATTCGACCTGGTCAGCCGCAAGGGTCTGCTACGTATACTGGAAAAAATAGGATGTCTCTCCATCATCGAGTCCTTCCACACCAATATGCACAACACAGTGCTCTTCGATGGTGCCACCTCAGAACCATTCCCAGTTTGTAGCGGAGTCAAACAGGGCTGTGTACTGGCTCCAACACTCTTTGGTATCTTTTTCTCGATGCTATTTCGACATGCTTTCGAGGTCTGCTCCGAGGGTGTGAACATTCATACCAGGACAGATGGAAACCTATATAATATCAGCCGGCTCCATGCGAAGAGCAAATTGGAAAATGTATTAATCAGAGAGTTGCTCTTCGCGGATGACGCCGCCCTTACCTCACATACAGAGGCAGGACTCCAACAGTTGGTCAATAAGTTCTCAGAGGCATGTAAGGATTTGGGTTTAACGATTAGCCTAAAAAAAGACAAACATTATGAGACAAGGCACTGACCGCCTTCCAGCAATCTCCATTGAGGGAAACACCTTGGACGTCGTCGATGATTTCACCTACCTTGGCAATAACATCACAAGCACACTCTCCCTGGATAAGGAAATAGGAACCAGAATCGGTAAGGCCGCGTCATTAATGGCTAGGCTGAATCAAAGAGTGTGGAACAATGCGCAGCTCACAGATAGAACGAAAATGACTGTGTACCAGGCCTGCGTGCTCAGCACATTCCTCTATGGTAGTGAGTGCTGGACGACATACGCCAAGCAAACAAAGCAGCTCAACAGCTTCCACTTACGATGCTTGCGTAGAATTCTACATATCAAGTGGCAGGACAAGATCACCAATGTCGAGGTACTCAGAAGAAGCCATATGCTGAGTATGCACTCAATTCTAAGTGAGAGGCGCCTGCGGTGGTTAGGTCATGTCCGCAGGATGAGCTCGGAGCACATTCCTAGAGCCTTGCTTTACGGTGAGCTGGCAACCGGTATGAGAAAAAGAGGTCGCTTCTGCTTGCGCTTCAAGGACGTCTGCAAAAAAGACATGTCATTGGCACAGATAGACCATAAAACGTGGGAGACCATTGCCGAGGAGCGCACCACCTGGCGGGCAAAAGTGTGTGAGGGCATTCATGTCGCGGAAGAATCCGCCATAGCTTTGAGTGAAGAGAGAAGGGCCAGGAAAAAGGGCAGGGGGGCAGAGAAGTAGGAGTACACGCCATCGTCCCATGAGGACGGACGGTTGCCATATATATATATACTAGGGGCAAGTACCCGGCTTTTTTCCGGGTTTAACAACAACAGCAACAAAAACAACAACAAAAACAAAACAACAACAAAAACAAAACAACAACAAAGCAACAACTACAACAACAACAACAACAAGGCAACAACAACAAAACAACAACAGTAACAGCAACAGCAAGAACAACAAAGCAACAACAACATGAAGGACATTGTCGTCGCAGGGCAAGGGATGTGGACAACAACAAAAACAAAAGCAAAAACAACAAAAACAACAACAAAAACAAAACAACAACAAAAACAACAAAACAACAACAAAACAACAAAAACAAAACAACAACAAAACAACTACAACAACAACAACAACAACAAAGCAACAACAACAAAACAACAACAGCAACTACAACAGCAACAACAACAAAGCAACAACAACATGAAGGACATTGTCGTCGCAGGGCAAGGGATGTGGACAACAACAACAGCAAAAATAACACAAAAACAACAACAGTAACAACAACAACTGCAACAACAACAAAAACAAAACAACAACAAAAACAACAAAAGAACAACTACAACAGCAATAACAACAAAGCAACAACAAAACAACAACTACAACAACAAAAGCAACAACAACAAAGCAACAACAACAAAACATTTATTTTATGGCGATAGTCGCCTTCTTGTTAATCTCGACACCAAAATGTTTATTATTTTGCGTCATTATTTTACGTCTTAATTTTCAATAATTTTTATTTTATATAGCTCATATGAGGAAAAACTACATTATGAGCCCCCGGCCCCCAGTATCTTATATATATGGAACGAAACCTGTTTAATAACCTTTCCGGTATAATTTTGTGTACGGGTACCAAATTTCACGTTATTTGGTTGTCTGGATCTTGAGTTATTAGGGAACAGACAGACAGACAACAAATGCGTCTTATATGTATAGAGATATAAAACTATATAATTTGCTATTGTCACGCAAGTCAGTCAGTCTGTCCAGACGCTACTAATTTTAGAAAGCAGGGAAAACCAAATTACTGCACAAATGCATCAAAAGGTGTGCAAATTAAAAATGCGCTGTAAAAAATATAATATTGCGTCATTGTTTTCGCTCATATTTTAATTTTGGAAAAGGGATCAATAAAAAAAAACATTATAAAATACTTTGTGTACATTTCAGAAAGTTTAATATTTCGTATTTATCAAACAAGGACAAGTTAGTTGGGCTTTTGAAAAAGGTCGGCGCCGTAGGCGCCCTAAATAAAATTCATTTAAAAAAAAATAGATTTCAGGTGAAAACTTCCGTCATTTTTTAACGGGTGTACGCTAGTATATATATAATTTATATATATATATATGTGGCAATGTGCCCCAAGGTTGTTTGACGGGTGCGGACAGGTGACACTTTATGGCCAGGAGTGGCCGAAAAATAAAGACTGTGGAATATTGTAGAACGCCACGATTGCCCCAGGGCATGTGGTAAACCATTGTATTGACTGGACAAGCTTTGCGCCCCGTCCGACCCCACTGGCGCCAACCTTGTATGACCAGGATTGGCAGACAAGACCTGACCAATTACATAGTCAGCATGACATGACTGGACAAGCTTTAGCGCTCTCTTTGTGATACCTATATAAGGGTAGACTCACTAAGGTACAAAAACTAAGACGTCAACGTGAAAAGGAACTAGAACGTAACATGTGAACGTAAACGTAGAGAGTAGGGCATAGTAGATACTTAGGACTGCATACTGCATGCAAACTTGTGTGTTTAGCTTATTAGTTAGAGTACTCATTTATAACTGTGATTTCCTTTCTTACGAGAATTATGCAACCAAATAAATCTTTAGAACAGCTATAGTTCTCAACCTTTGTGGTCTTCACTTATTTCAAACAACCAAGTCCTTCAAGACTGCACTTAAGACACATCTTTTCAACATTTATTTTCAAAATTAATGAAACAACATTTCTTGTAAATGATTAACGTAGCTTTATGTATTATGTACTGTAATTTTTGTGTTTGTTATGATATGAATGTTAATTTAATATTTTATAGGTATGTTATTTCTTTCAATTGAAGCGCTGTGAGCCCAGTTCCTTACTGGGATACAGCGCTATATAAATAATCAATTTATTATTATTATTTATTATTTCGTGGATGTATTGTGTTCTATTTAAACTACCTGTGGATTGCCTTAGCCAACCACTCGGCTATATATATATATATATACTAGCAAAATACCCGCGCTTTGCTGCGGTAAATTAGGATTTCAGTAAGCATTGAGAACCCGCGTAACACAAATTCAAAACACAAATTAATTTCAAAATGGATTATGATGGATATAATACATATATTAACTTCACCGTCTTGTCTGTCTGTCTGTTGTAGTCCCGCAGAAAAACAAAAACGAAAAGTAAAAAAATGACACACTTCTCGTGATCCTATCGAGCTGATAATTTAATTTTTTTCCGTCTGCTACCATTGCGGGAGGGTACTCAACAACCGCCCAAAGTTTCATGCTTCCACCTACACGGGAAATAGGAGAATTAGTGATTTTCAGTTTTTATATAGCTCATATAAGAAAAAAAATTACATTTCGGCCCCCGGCCCCCGTTATGTGATAATTTATATAATTGTTCCACCTGTTACCATCGCGGAATGTTATCCAACAACTACCCAAAGTTTCATGCTTCTACCTTCTCGGGAAATATGAGAATAAGTGATTTTTAAATCCTTTATATTAACTCGTGGTGTCTGCGGCCGACCGACCGACCTTGCTTGCTTGCTTGCTTGCTTGCTTGTCGCCAAAACTTTTGATCGATTTTTAACCCACTTGCTCGCAAGATAGCGAGCTGAAATTTTGCAGGCAGTTTCGTACCGATGATAAAAACAATGTATCAAAATTTCAGATCGATCGCATGTACCGTAATTAAATTATTGATTTTTTAGATTATTTTATTTATTCCTATGTATCATGCTATTTTTTTAGATAGAGCGTCGCGGTGCGTATTATATTGAACAACCTTTCTGTCGCGCAATAAGGTGCGTATTTTATTGACAGCTCTTTTTATAAACATATTCCTGATCGGTGCGCATTATATTAAACATGTTTTACGACACAACTGCAATTTTGTATTTCTGGATGGTCTGGCGCTGCGTATTATAATGAACATTCTTTTAATTACTTCTCGTACATAAAGGATTTATAGTCAAAAACTTGGTTTTTTACGGGTTTTTCTTATTAATTTTTATAAAGCCAGAATAAGGTAAAAAAAGGTTTTTGGGCCCCCGGCCCCCATGAGTGTGAATTTCAAATATCTTTTTCACCTGTTACCATTGCGGAAGTCTACTTAACAACTCTCCAAAGTTTCATGCTTCTACATACACGGGAAATCGAGAATTAGTGATGAGTCAGTTTTTAATATAAGAAAAGACTACATTTTGGCCCCCGGCCCCCAGTAAGTGATAATTTAAATATTGTTTTTACCTGTTACCATCGTGAAAGTGTACTTAAAACTACTCGGGAAACGGGAGAATTGTTGATTTTAAAATTTTATATAGGCCATATAAGGAAAAAAAAACTTTTTTGGGACCCCGGCCCCCATGAGTGTTAATTTAAAAATTCTTTTACGCCAACTTTCGTCGCGAGAGGCTACTCAACAACTTCCCAAAGTTTCATGCTTCTACCTACGCGGTAAATCCGAGATTAGTGATGAGTCTGTTTTAATAAAAGAAGAAACTACATTTGGGCCCCCGGCCCCCATTAAGTGATAATTTAAATATTGTTTTTACCTGTTACCATCGTGGAAGTGTACTTAACAACTACCCCAAGTTTCATGCTTCTACCTACACGGGAAATAGGAGAATTTGTGATTTTTAGTTTTTGTATAGCTCATATAAGGAAAAAACTTCATTTGGGCCCCCGGCCCCCAGGAGGTGATAATTTAATTTTCTTTTCCTCCCACCGCTATCGCTGGTTTTTACTCAACAACTTCCCAAAGTTTCATGCTTTTGCCTAATCCAGAAATGAGAAAATTAGTGATTTCATATTCTATATAGTCCATATAAGGAAAAAAAGCGTTTTTTGGCCCCGGGCCCCCAACAGTGTGAATTTTAAAATTCTTATTCGCCAATTATCGTTGAGAGAGTTTACTCAGCAAGTTCCCAAAGTTTCATGCTAATACTTACACGGGAAGTTGGAGAATTAGTGATGAGTCAGTTTTTTTATATAAGAAAAAACTACATTTGGGCCCCCGGACCCCATGAAGTGTTATTTTAAATATTTTTTTCGCTTGTTACCATCGCGGAAGTGTGCTTATCAACTACCTAGTGTTTCATGCTTCTACCTACACGTGAAATAGGAGAATTAGTGATTTTCAGTTTTTATATAGCTCATAAAAGGAAAAAACTTCATTTGGGCCCCCGGTCCCCAGGAAGTGATAATTTAAATATTGTTTTTCCCGTTACCATCGCGGGATTGTACTCAACAACTTCCCAAAGTTTCATGCTTCTGCCTACTCGGGAAACAGGAGAATTGATGATTTTAATATTTTATATAGGCCATATTAGGAAAAAAAAGTTTTTGGGCCCCCGGCCCCCATGAAGCTGAATTTATAAATTCTTTTTCGCCAATTTTCGTCGCGAGAGGCTACTCAACAACTTCCCAAAGTTTCATGCTTTTACCTACGCGGTAAATCCGAGAATTAGTGATGAGTCTGTTTTAATATAAGAAGAAACTACATTTGGGCCCCCGGCCCCCATTAAGTGATAATTTAAATATTGTTTTTACCTGTTACCTTTGTGGAAGTGTACTTAACAACTACCCCAAGTTTCATGCTTCTACCTACACGGGAAATAGGAGAATTTGTGATTTTTAATTTTTATATAGCTCATTTAAGGAAAAACTTCATTTGGGCCCCCGGCCCCCAGGAAGTGATAATTTAATTTTTTTTTATCCCGTTGCTATCGCTGGTTTGTACTCAACAACTTCCCAAAGTTTCGTGCTTTTGCCTACTCGAGAAATGAGAAAATTAGTGATTTCATATTTTACATAGTCCATATAAGAAAAAAAGCGTTTTTGGGCCCCGGGCCCCCAAAAGTGTGAATTTTAAAATTCCTATTCGACAATTATCGTCGAGAGAGTGTACTCAGCAAGTTCTTAAAGTTTCATGCTAATACCTACACGGAAAGTCGGAGAATTAGTTAAAAGTCAGCTTTTTATTTAAGAAAAAAACTACATTTGGGCCCCCGGACCCCATGAAGTGTTATTTTAAATATTTTTTTCGCTTGTTACCATTGTGGAAGTGTGCTTATCAACCACCCAGTATTTCATGCTTCTACCTACACGGGAAATAGGAGAATTGGTGATTTATAGTTTTTATATAGCTCATATAAGGAAAAAACTTCATTTGGGCCCCCGGCCCCCAGAAACTGATAATTTAAATATTTTTTCTCCCGTTACCATCGCGGGGTTGTACTCAACAATTTCCCATAGTTTCATGCTTCTGCCTACTCGGGAAACAGGAGAATTGGTGATTTTCAAATTTTATATAGGCCATATAAGGAAAAAAAACGTTTTTGGGCCCCCGGCCCCCATGAGTGTTATTTTTAAAATTCTTTTACTCCAATTTTCGTCGCGAGAGGCTACTCGACAACCTCCCAAAGTTTCATGCTTCTACCTACACGGGAAGTTGGAGAATTAGTGATGAATCAGTCAGTGAGTCAGTGAGTGAGTGAGTGAGGGCTTTGCCTTTTATTAGTATATATATATATATATATATATATATATATATATATATATATATATATATATATATATATATATATATATATATATATATATATATGTTACGGCCAAAGCCCGAAGTCCGGCCACTTCGCGAAGTGGCCAACGTGTCTGGCCAAAGCCCGAATTACTTACAACTAACAATTGTAATTCGGGCTTTGGCCGGCCAATTCGCGAAGTGGCTGGGTATCTTTGGCCAAAGCCCGAAGTGGTAAGGAATAATGCCCGTTTAGCCTCACATCAATCGCCTCTGGTGTGTTGGCATGTACGGCGTAGGAAAGGTGCCACGCTGTGACGATATTATTGCGTCAATCTTTCCTTTTCGGAGAAGGTCCAGACATTGTGACTACATGTAGTTCTTATTTTTTTGATTCACAGGTTTAAGTCAGGGACGGACTTAGGGAATTGGAGGCACTAGGCGAAGTGAATTTGGTGGCCCTCTATGTAATAGAAAAATAAAAAATAATTATGGAAAGATTCTTGTGTGAGGCCTCAACTAATGATGAGACTAATCGGAGGCCCTAGGCGGCTGCCTAATTTGCTTATGCTTAAATCCGGCCCTATTTCAGTGTGAGTACTGTATTACTCGTATTTATAACGTCCCAATCAACGTTTCCAGTTGAAAAGATAAGTCGTATAGCATGTGTCGTAGGGTGTAATAACACAATGCTAAGTATACTGAGGCTATTAACTTATCATTAATTGTTAGCTACGACACGTTGTTCTGTACTGGAAAGTGTTAAATCAGTAGATGAACAAATCCATGCCGATTCGATCACAGCACGGTTCGACCCTTTTGTCTTAACGCCTTAAAATTGTTTTATTATTTTTTTTTGTTTTATAAATGATTTTTTAAAATATTTATTTTTGGTATAAAATAATGTAATATACTATAATTATCTATTAAAAACATTAGGGAATAGTTATTTTTAACGTTGAATTTATGATAGGTTGATTGAAAAAAGTTTATACACTGACAACCTGTTAAAATTTCAATGCGAAATCATGATTGTGGTATGTGCGCCATTTTCTGAGGTAGAAAGTCCTTCCAATCCAATCCACCGCCACCCCCATCTCGATCCCATGTAATCGGACAATCAAAAGGTCATGATGGTCAGATAAAGGTACGTACATTCTCTCTGCCCACTCCCCTTTATTTACCCTGCCCATAAGTCTTGCCCTACACACTGGGGTCATGTGGTCGTCACTTAGTCTAGCCCTCGTAACATGTAATTATGTAACATGTGCCAGCCAACGAACAGTCCCTGGTTTCGCTATCATTTGTAATTAACAATCAATTTTAAGTATGAAATCTTACTAGTCAACCTTTAATCTGCTCATGACTTCTTTCTTCGGGCTTTGGCCAATCGACGATAGCCATTTCGCGAACTGGCCGGCTAACATTTCGGGCTTTGGCCGGCTAACATTGGCCACTTCGCGAATTGGTCAGCCATTTCGCGAAATGGCCTATTTCAAACTTTGGCCGTAACATATACATAATGCCCCAGAACAAGCACAAGCCTTGTGCAAATAAGCATGACGAATGACCCTCGCTGGGGTCGACCAATCACAGTTTATGGCTGGCAAGCGAAAGTGGTGTGTGGGAGGGCATGTATCGAGACAAACATTGCTTCTTGCGTTAACTTGCGTTGCTGCTTCACAGAGGTTCGTAGTGTAGTGGTTATCATATCCGCCCAAAACGCGGAGGGACCTGAGTTCAAGCCCCAGCTGAAATTTTTTTAAATCCCTTATATTAACTTGACCGCCGTGTCTGTCTGTCTCTCTCTCTCTCTCTCTCTCTCTCTCTCTCTCTCTCTCTCTCTCTCTCTCTCTCTCTCTCTCTCTCTCTGTCGTTCGTTGTAGGTCGGGCAGAAAAACAAAAGTAAATAAAACAAACCCGTAAAAACAAAGTTTTTGACTATAAATCCCTTATATATGAGACATAACTAACAGTATTGATTATTTTCAAACGCTACAAACATTGACAGACTGACACCGAGTGATGTCCCTTGTCTTTAATAAATGGGGGTGGGACGTGAGGGGGTGTCGGCGTCAACTCAAACTCACGTGGAAGTGGAAGAAAAAAACAATAACAAACCGTGAATTTGAATTACATACCTCATATAAGGATAAACTAAAAATGCATTTATTTAAATACGATAAGTTCGATCGATGTGAAATTTTGATACGATGCATTGTTAGGTTAGACGGGTCCATGTGCCAAATTGCAGCTCGATCCGATCACGGGAAGTGGGTCATTTTCGACTTTTGTTTTTCCGCCCGCCCAGCCCATGAGATGATGAGATGATGAGACGGCCGCGAAGTTAATATAAGGGATTTAAAAAATGACACACTTCCCGTGATGCCATCGAGCTAAAATGTGACACATGGTCTCGTGTCACCTAACAATGCATCGTATCAAAATTTCAGATCGATCGAATGTACCGTAATAAAATTAATGCACTTTTAGTTTATCTCAATATAACTACAGATAATTCAATTTCACAGTTTGTTATTGGTCGACGTCCCGTGCAACTTAAGTGATTCACGCATGCCATCGGTGACCACACCTTCCCCTCCCCCCGGTTTTATGGCAAAGGGGAGTTAAGTCAGTTTCAATCAGTAACTGTTTGTCCCGTTGAGTTCTGTCTGTTTTTATAGATCGCATATTTCTGGAAAAAATACATGTATATAATCACCAGAAATCAGGACGAACACATGACGCGAGCAAATAGATGTGACGAACGACCCTCGCTAGAGTCAACCAATCACAGTTTATGGTTGGCAAGTGAGAGTGGTGCAGGTAGCTAACTACAGTGCAAACGTCTTGAGACCAACAATGCGTCGGCCCCCCCCTGGCGTTCACTCGCGTTGTTCTGATTTTTTCGTGCTGTAGTTTGTGACCGTACTCTACCCCCTTTCTTTGTTTTATCTTTGAGCGAAACTGCGGCGTATAATACACCAAAGTGTCGTATCTAGTATTAAATAATTTAAGTTTAAAATATTCTTTTTAAAGAAGGAAAGTACAAAGGATAGAATTACATTCGAAAGGTAACCAGGAAAACACAAAATTATTGACATTTTACATGCTTTTATTTATGTCACACTGTTTGTATTGTTTGTATGTTGTATCCGTCAAATGTTGTTACGTAAAATTAACCACTTCTGATGGTCTTACAGATTTCAAAATTTTACCACAGATAGATCTTGGATGACAATGCATTGTTTTAAAATTTAAGATTGATCGAATGTACCATAATTAAATTATTTTTTTTAGTTTATCTCTATATAGCATCTGTATAGATGGCTGGGGTGAACTCCGGTGGGACGCGCGTGGAAGTCAACAATAGCAGACCACATTCCCCATGTTTAACAGCTCAGTAATACGAAACTAAATCTAAATTGACATGATAATACAAGAGGAGCAATTTTCTTCTTTTTAATGCACTTTCTATATGTATATAAAAGCGTGTCCTTTTTAAAAAAAAAGATTTTTTTACATTTCATTATTTAAAACTATTTATAATAATGTGCATTTTCAACAATAAATTATAATTAATAATAAATTATAGCCAATGCAGTTCAACTAAAATTTGAGTAAATTAGTAATTCGTCACACAAAATGCATATTTAATTGCAATTAAAAGTGCAATAATAATTAACGTATGCTTGGATTGCATACTAACTAAAAATAAGTAGAGGTATATAACTATAGCATAATCGCTGAAAATATAACAACTCTTTAAGAAGAAATATGTATTGTTTTCTTCCTCTTTTTAGTTCTGTCTTTCTATGTCAGCTTTTCTCTTTTTAGCTTTGTCTGTCTTTTTCCTTATCAATATATATATATATATTTATATAATATATTTAAAGTACAAAACATTTGATATATACCAAATTCTAGCGTGCGCATCTCATCACAATTTATGAAAGATAAGTGGGAAAACAAGCAAAGTTAAGATTCATTTCGTTTAGCTTGAAATATAATTGTTTCTAGAAAATCAAATAAGTGACTTTTTGTTACAGCTGTGATTGTAAAAATATGGTAACATGTTATACTCACAGAGAAAGCAATGTTCATTTGTAACTGCTGATTTTGAATCGTTCCCTCAGTGCATTCATCAACTGTTAAGGTCTTGTTGAATATAAAGGTCATCGCAACTGTAAGTGTGAGACGAAAACAATACACAATTTTATAAACTATTTAATATAGTGGTTCATTAAAAATCCCTGTGGTTTTAGTGTTCCATTAATTCCTGTCGTACCATCATCGTTTTTTGCCAATAACTCAACTTGTAAAAATAATTAAAGATTAAAATGACTGCATGATTCAGCACCATATGAACGCTCTCAGGATGGACCTGGTGAATGTTGCAGATTTAAGCTTTTGAATTATAGATTGAAAAATATATTTTACTCGCTTCCATTATTCATTCACCCTTAACATAAACTAAGAGCCCTTATTATAGCACTTCAGCACGCGTACTTACTTTGAATATCTCCAGAAAAATCATCACCGTCACATTCAATTCTCGACTCTCTATTACTTTCTCGCCTCACTCTGATGTACGCCGGCGTGGCCACTTGGAAGGCAGCCTCTATCTCAGCGCTGTCCTTAATCATAGACAAGACTCTTTTCTCATTGCTGGAGACGTCCAATAGAGGCATGTACTCTTGACTGATGGCTTCCTTGCTTGAGCCTTTTTTATTCTCCTTGTCTTGATGATTCTGGAGAATGCGTTTTCGTTTTTTAATTTGACCCGATGAACCAACAGCTCCACTTCCATGAAAACCTTCAGGTGTATCACCTGAAGCTTCATTGGACTGTTTATCTCTATCACCGATTGAACGTTGCTCATCAAAATTCTTTTTGTTATGATCTTTCCCAGGATAATAGTTTTTATATTCGGCAACAGGACGCAGCGAGTTTCTGGAATCAAACGTTGGAGCTTGTGTGAACATAATGAAGATTTCCTCCGGCGTCATGTTCTCTTGCTCTGCCCATGGACGCCGCTGGCTCGGCGTTGTATCTGCCACCTCGTTGTACTGTTCCCAAGATTCTCCTGTTTCGTGCACATCGTGAATTAACATTTCAGTGACGTCTGCAACCTCTGATTCCTCCGCTGTGATGGCATTATTGACATAAGAAAAGAGTATATGCAAAAAAAATAAAAAAATAATTTTAGAGTATTTTAAAAAACAATTGATTCTTGACAATTAGTATTAAATGACATTATATACAAACAAGCATCCCCTCATATACACATTTTTACTAGGTCTGATTGGAAGCAATATTTATGTGTTTGAATTTAAATCTTTATCTTAAGATCTTTGATACTTATTTGTTTCAAGTCTTGTAATATCTTTTTATTTGAATTTGTCGAGGGAAAAAAAATTTGGTTCTAACATCAGGATTTTAATCTAAATAAATAATGTAAAATTTTTTAATTTTTTTTTAAGACGAACAAGTTCAAACGTAAGGCCCTTTTCATTTTCATGACATTTCGCGTCAAGCCTCAATCTATATTAATTTGGACTATTTACTTTCATATTTGATCGCAGTCCTTTATTTATAGAACTATACAGCCTTTCAAAACATAAACTTGAATAAAATGGAGATGAATAACAATTAGTATATGCCTCTGTCATCATTCATTTGAAATCCATGCCAAAATATATTTCTCATTTTACGTTACCGTACAGACTCCATCCACAAAAAGAAAATTAAAAAAGTCATCTTTCATTAGAAAGCTAATCTTAAATATCATATTAGGTCCGGCATCTGAACAATCATTTTAATTAGAAGATTGAGCGCAATATTTCTGTGCTATTTTTAAAAGCCGCGTTTCCTCATTTTATTAATCTAAAAATAAATGAAAGGACCTGGAAAGAGGTGAAGCTTTTTGTATAGTTGTCTTTTAGTCCTCGGTGTTCCGAGAATCAGTGTTAATTGCTTTAAATAGCGATTTAAAAGAAATACTTGAAATGTCTAGTACTTACCCAAACCCGTGACGTCAATCCCTATAATGACATAGGCAAGCTGAAGCACAATGGCGCCATAATGATACAAGGGAAATTTCATTGTTGTGTGTGTATCTTCTCAGTACTGCTAGTCTTTATGAATAATTTGGGAAAACAAATTCTTTCTTCTAACAATAAATTAGAAAGCAATTAAATGTAACTCTAAAATTTTAAAATTTTCTTTCAGACTCACACCTATTGTATAAAATTAACAAGTAGTAAAAATGGTGCATTTTTTAATAAATAAACAAAAAGAAGAAATAACGTTTACAGCATGTGAGCATTGCAGATAATCATGTTCTAGGTTTGTGATGTCTGTGTTCTAGTTTCTATGACGTCTGTGTTCTATTTCTGTGATGTATATGCTCTAGTTCTCTGATGTATGTGTTCTAGTTCTGTGATGTATGTGCTCTAGTTCTCTGATGTCTGTGTTCTTGTTCTGTCATCTATGTGTTCTAGTTCTTTGATTCGTGTGTTATAGTTATGTGATGTCTGTGTTCTAGTTTCTGTGATGTCTATGTTCTAGTTTCTGTGATTTCTGTGTTCTAGTTCTGCGATGTCTGTGCTCTAGTTTTGTGCCGCATGTGTTCTAGCTTCTGTCATGCATGTATTCTAGTTTCTGTGAAGTCTGTGTTCTAGTTTCTGTGATGTCTATGCTCTAGTTCTGTGCTGCATGTGTTCTAGTTCTGTGATGCCTGTGTTCTAGCGTTGTGATGTCTGTGTTCTAGTTCTGCGCTGCCTGTGTTCTAGTTCAAGGGATGTATGTGTTCTAGTTATGTTATGTCTGTTTTCTAGTTCAAGGGATGTATGTGTTCTAGTTCTGTTATGTCTGTGTTCTAGTTCTGTGATACCTGTGTCTAGTTCAAGGGATGTCTGTGATCTAGTTTTGTGATGTATCTGTTCTAGTTCTGTGATGCACTTTGTTCTAGTTCTGTGATGCCTGTGTTATAGTTCTGTGATGTCAGTGTTCTAGTTCAAGGGATGTCTGTGTTCTAGTACAAGGGATGTCTTTGTTCTAGGTCTGTCAAAGTCTGTTTTCTAGTTAATGGGATGTCTGTGTTCTTGTCCCGTCATGTCTGTGTTTTAGTTCAAGGGATGTCTGTGTTCTAGTTTTGTGATGTCTGTGTTCCAGTCTGTGATGTCTGTGTTCTAGTTCAACGGATATCTGTGGTCTAGTTCTGTCATGTCTGTATTCTAGTTCAAGGGATGTCTGTGTTCTAGTTCTGTCATGTCTCTG
This sequence comes from Ampullaceana balthica, assembly GCA_944989445.1. Classification (NCBI taxonomy): domain Eukaryota; kingdom Metazoa; phylum Mollusca; class Gastropoda; family Lymnaeidae; genus Ampullaceana; species Ampullaceana balthica. The sequence continues at coordinate 286,560 of CALYLW010000801.1, read as the reverse complement.
TTTTTTATGTGATGTCTGTGTTCTAGTTATGTGACGTTTGTGTTCTATTTCTGTGAACACCCTGGATAACACGCCATCACATGAAAAGATAGCAGCCTCCCTCCCAATTTTTTATTATAATTTTAAGACCTCTGAATTATTATATTGTAACTTAACAATTTATAGCGGGGTTTTTGTTTAATAACTTCAAATAATTGGGAAGTTCTTTAAATGGTTTTTAATGAAGTTAATTTGAGTTTTAAAGTTAATTTAGTTAAATTAATTGAATCAGTTTTGTTGCTTTGATATTTTTGGTTATGTGTTCAAATCCAAAGCTATCTAAAGCCACAATAAAATTCAACGTGTTGATCAGTTTAAGCCGAAAAGATTTTACATTGAATTTTGGGAAGAAAAGTAATTCGTAAAATGAATGTTTTTTATATCACTCTTTTAACTTAAATAATGCAACATATTGTAAATGAATATAACAAAAAGTGGCTAGTTCACATTAAAAAAAATTTAAAACAACCACGTGTACACACATTTATTTAATAACTAGTGGAAAAGTCTATTAAGGCTAAGGCTCACACACGCATAGTTTGTGCGTTGTTTAGGTTATTGACGTTCTGTGCTAAAACAATGACGTCACATAATATTTTTTTTACAGCGAAAATGTTTAATTTATTTATAACAATTTTGCGCGAATTTTTGCGCGCCTTTCGAGCGCCTTTTTGCGCGCCTTTCGATGGGAAGACACAGGCTTAGGAAGGGCGATTATGTATTAGATAATTTTGCGCGCCTTTTTGAGCGCCTTTCGAGTGCCTTTTTGCGCGCCTTTCGATGGGGGAGACAAACGCACAGGTAGGGCGATTATGTATTAGACTAGTTCAAAAGCCTGCTGAAGCTGGCAAAACGAAATCCCACTGAAAGGATAACAAAGAAATATACCAAATACTGCAATAGAAAAAACCACGTGGCCTTTATCACCATGAACAGAATACGATATATGAACAGAAATAACAAAGAAATGTATGAATTACTGTAATAGAAAATAACATTTGGCCTATATTGCCTTGAACACAATTCGATATGAAAATAAATAAAAAAGAGATGTACGAAATACTCAAATAGAAAAGAACTTGTATCTTTTATTGCCATGAACACAATACGATATGAACAGCTAAATATGAAAGATCTCCTTGTACACCACATTTTTAGTGTAGCAGGTGGAGCTGTCGTGGAGCAGTTTCCCTTGTTTAGGACCATCTGCCACATGGACCTTTACATCTGCTGATCTGCGTACATGGAAGAAAGCAAAGTATAATTGCCAGTGGCTAAACACAGGTTGTGGTAGGTAGATACCGACCTTATCCAGTGTCTGGCCCTGCGATTTGTTTATGGTCATTGCGAAAGCTAACTTCACAGGGAATTGCCTTCTCCGTAGAAAGAAAGGCAAGTATGTGGTTGTCGGGGCAATGTCCACGCGTGGAATGAATAGATTTTGACCTTTGTCACTTCCGGACAGAAGTTCAGCTATGATGAGGTTGGGTTTGAGGTCCCTAAACACCAATCTGGTGCCGTTGCATAGACCTCGTTTAGTGTTCAAATTGCGAAGAATAATTATAATTGCTCCGACTTTTATTGTGAATTGATGAAGCTGCATTCCCGAAGGTGCCAATTGATGTAGAAATTCCACGGGATAATTGTTTTCATCATCTGGCGTGCAGTCGTCGATGGAGTCTGAACTTAAGTATGTACTGGGTTCTCCTTCAAGTAAATGCAGAACCTGACTATTGATAAGGTCCACATCGGCATTTGTAGTGCAGAGAATAGCCTTATTTGCAAATTCTTCCGCATCTCTGGCTAGAAGTCGTTCACCGAATATTTCAGAAACAATAGATCCTGTGCATACCATATGGGCTGGAACTTCAAACATATTCTCGTTCAATCCATGTTCATTGGTTAATGTTCCATTGCCTAGCTCAATTAACCAAGACGTAAATTCTGGATCAATAGATCGCACATTACTTGTCAATGTGAGAATTGTAAATTTAGACCAAAGATCGGTAAACTTAATACTCGCTTCGACAATGGCGGACCTGGTTCCATGAGCAAAGACGGGCAAGGTTTGTCTGAAGTCCCCACCCAAGAGAATGTCTTTTCCTCCGAAAGGTTTGTCATTTTGCATGATAACTTGTAAGAGTTTATTCACGCATTTCAATGCATTCTTAGAGGCCATCATGGATTCATCCCAAATGATTATTGTGGCTCTTCGGAGGATGTCAGCATCGGAGGATGTCATTCTCATTCTGGAGATTGAGGTGTCGATAATTGGGACGGGAAGTTAAAATTGGGAATGATACGTTCGACCACTTTACAGTAAATTGGCCGCGATTCCAGTTGATGCAGTAGCTAAAGCAATCTTCTGTTCCACTCTAAAGGATGCAAGCAAGGTTGTGTACAAATATGTTTTACCACTGCCACCAGGTCCGTCAAGAAAGTAACACCTATGAGGAAGATGATCATTGGCTACGGCTGTGATAGTTTCATCAAATGCGTGTCTCTGCTGTTCCTTGAGACCCCGTACCATGTCTGTTGCTTTGCTGAGCTGTTGGACCGAATAAAAAACGCTGTCATGTATGTCTTCCACGTGACTTGGTGGAACTGGTAAACCTAAATTCTCGCAGGTTTTCCTATTAGCAATAAAGATCAATTGAATATCAGTACATACGACCAATTATTCTGTCAGAATCCCTTTGCCTTCTCTGCCATGTTCTGGTCCTCTCGTGAAAAACATAATGTTCAGGTATGTCAGTGTGTATAGTATAGTATACCTGTAGCCATTTGGTATTGTTGATTTAGTTTGAACCATGCCGTTAAAGTAGTGTCTCTCGAAGCTGCGTTCTGTGCTGCAGCCTCAACGTTATCAGTAATAAAAACGACTGATTGCTCGCCAAGGAGATGAACTTGGAGTCTGATAATTGCATGAGACTGCTTGTGCATGTGGAACCCAAAAAGGGTTACTCGTCGCCGGGATGCCTCCTCGTGTGTTTCTGTTCTTCTTCGATTCCTGTTATGTTCGTTTCTGCGACGTTTTCGATCGGCAATTTCGGCTTCATCGAATGTTCTTTTTTCGAGGCATATTTGTCTCGTGGCAACACGCGAAGGTTTGTAAATTTGTGGAGTTGAAGAAGAAATAATAAAGCAATGCGAACGTGACATTGACGATGGGTACAGGCGTAGGAGAACGGTGTCGTACCTTGAATGCGGCGCAGCAATGCAGTTGGCAGTGGGTCAAGAACCGAAGACCGACACACCGACATCAACCGGTTGGTGGTGACTTACATAATGATTTATAACGGAGACACACACACGCATAGGCTGGTGGCCGATGCTAGACTCAACACAAATGTGTGTTTGTGTGTACACAAATGCTGACGTCACAGGTTCGTGCGTTGTTTCGGTAATTGACGTTCTAGCTAAAGCAATGCCGTCATATAATATTTTTTTTACGGCGAACATTTTTAATTTATTTATAATAATTTTGCGCGCCTTTTTTGCGCACCTTTTTTGCGCGCCTTTCGAGCACCTTTTCGCGCGCCTTTGAACGGGGAGACACACGCATACTTAGGGCGATAATATATTAGATGATTGGTGACAA
>CALYLW010000801.1:107500-281086 GCA_944989445.1 Ampullaceana balthica | reverse complement strand
ATATATATATATATATATATATTAGGGCTGTTAACGATTAATTTAAATTTAATCTTTAAATTTTGAAAAAATTAACGATTAATTAATCGTTAATTTCGATTAAAGCAAAAAATTAAAATTTATGATGCCATAAGTAACACTTATTAAACGTTCTTGTTGAAAATCTAAATAACACTTGAATGTCTCCTTTATATGTTATCTTTTAACCAACTATCCAAAAAGACAAGTGTGTTGACATTATTTGGTTCAAGGGATGAGCGGGTCTAATTGACAATGCAGGTCAGCCGGGCTGAACAATCATTCCAATGGAACTGAGGTAACTGGTATGCATAAAATGGTCTAGGCAAGGAATGACAATATTGGATATTGTTGTTCATTAAGTTTCCTACATTGTAGAGGTTAAATGGATTCAGGAACTTTCATCTCCATTTTGTAACGCAGTAATTCATCAGAAGAGCTGACGTCATTTTCTGTTTCTGATTCAGACTCCATTACTGCCATGAGCTTAAGACGCTGTTCATTTGGTTTGATTAGTAGGCGAAGTGTTAGAACCATGGTAGGCAAACTTTATACACATTTTGAACATTCCCGTTAGTCAATAGTTTAAAACTAAAATGTTCGTGTAATCGACAGGAAATTTGTTATTATTTAGCGGCCGCTATTTTTTTATTTTTTTTCTCTTTGACTTCCAATACTTTATAAGTGATGGGTCGATTAATCGTTATAGAATAAGTTAATCGTTAAAAATTGTTAACGATTAATCGAGAAATTAGTCGTTAAATTACGCAGCCCTTATATATATATGACAGTGAGTGCTGGACGACCTACGCCAAGCAAACAAAGCAGCTCAACAGCTTCCACTTACGATGCTTGCGTAGGATTCTACGCATCAAGTGGCAGGACAAGATCAACAATGTCGAGTTACTCAGAAGAAGCCATATGCTGAGTATGCACTCAATTCTGAGTGAGAGGCGCCTGCGGTGGTTAGGTCATGTCCGTAGGATGATCTTGGAGCACATTCCTAGAGCCTTGCTTTTCGGTGAGCTGGCAACCGGCAAGAGAAAAAGAGGTCGCCCCTGCTTGCACTTCAAGGACGTCTGCAAAAAAGACATGTCATTGGCACAGCGAGACTATGATACGTGGGAGACCATTGCCAAGGAGCGCACCTTCTGGCGGGCAAAAGTGCGTGAGGGCATTCATGATGCGGAAGCATCCCTCATAGCTTTGAGTGAAGAGAGAAAGGGATAGGAGAAAGGTCAGGGGGGGGCAGAGGAGCAGGAGTACACGCCATCGTCCCATGAGGACGAACGTTTTCTATACCATTTATATATGTATAAACATATATATACATATCAATAAAATTTGTAACATAATTAATATTTATGATATCCAAGTTTATTTTATATTTAGTAAATTTTGTCTTATTTGTTTTATAGAAACTGTTATTAAAAAATATTTTTAAAATCGTAATGTTTTGTTTTATTGAAAACATGAACACGTTTATGTATATTTGTTTTCCTACACAAAATTTATATTTCTTGTTTGTTTTATTGTTTATTGTTTACTTACCTATTATAAAGGAAAACGATTTGTTAACACCATATTGTTCATCATCTTCACAGCCAGTTACATAATGAAAAATGATCATGACTATTTAGGATTGCCACGGAACACGTGATGTATGTTGCATAGTCAAAGTGCATGTAGAGTTGTAATAAATATTGTCATTTACTATTTCAACATTTTTTATTACAGAGTTCTATTTGCATAGTGATTTGTCTGAAAATAATGAAAAATGTACTATTTTAAATGCTATGAATCACGAATGATACTTGTTGTTTTGTTTTGAACATTTGCTTGCATAATATGTGTCTGCGTGTATTTTTATTATTATTTTCTTGTACAAACGGACATTTTAACACAGCATAGTAATTTTATACATCGAAATTAATAGTAAACGTATCCACATTTGAATATAATACACGTTTTAAATGCATTTTTTTTTCTTTTAAGAAAAAAATCACTGAATCTCAAATAAAAGAACTACAATAAAACTAACTTCCGATCAAATTTACAAACATATTAAGAAGCAATTTATCACTTACCACATTGTTAACTGTGAGCATTCGACATTTAACCGGTTTAGTACCAGGAACGCCAGTACGGATTAGCAAAAGGAACCGCGAAGAACGCAGCGGACACCAGCTCTGAGGAAACCTTCCATTGGGGGTCACACCCTAGGTAGGTCATTGATGATCCCCCACTTAGCAGCGGTCCTAACCATGGGGACTCGTGTTTTGCCAGGGTGGCGCCAAAGTGGTAGCGGGTCAAAGTAGGAAATTCCACCCCTCCTTTTGAGGTCAAATTAGTGGGAGGCATTTTAAACTTTCTATCCTGGATGCCCAGGTGGCAGCTTCAGGAGCGATCGCTCCGGGGGGGTTTTCTCAGCTATTACGTCCCCTTGGGGGCCAGATAGCTGAGAGGGCTTTCCAGGAAGTCCCATGAAGAGCACTAGGCTCGGGGCTACTGATGTTCTTCCACATTTAGGTTATTAAACCATGAGGTTAAAAGTATAAACAAAATATATAAATATAAGTCTACGGCATTGCTCATAATTTCATATGAAATAAGAACAATTATTCAGTAATAATTTTACAAGTTTTCATGTTATCATTTTTTCTTACTCATATCTTCTAAAAATGTTTTTATATAAAATGTTTTTTGTTTTTTATAACATTGTTTTCTTCCTACATAAGCATTATATTGTCTATACATTATAGAACAACAAACAGATAAGTAAATAAGTTCTCAGGTCAATTTCAAACCATGCCAAATACACACAGGGCTAAAATGGGATAAGAGCTTTGAACAGATAAAACATTTCGTGCATTTCACTTGTGTTTATTCGTGTTGCTTGAATTTATAATGCTCTGCGCAGAGATCAAAATGGGCATAAAGAGGTCCCAGTTTCAAGGAGAGAGTGGTGGAGATTATATAAAACCTAGCTAAAACATGCATTTATATACAGGAAAGTTTTGTCTAATAAGGCAAGGTATGCACTGTTACAAAATATAGTTTATATTTATGCTTTTATTGTTTTAATATTTGGTTTGTAGTATTTTTCATTTGTTAAATTTTATAATTTGAAAAGACTCTATCAAAGTACATATCATAAAATATAATTTGTGCATGTTCCTATTTCACGGGGTACTATTTTAATGATATAATTATTTATCATAGGGACACTTTTTGAGTCACGCGTTTTTGTAAGTGTCCGTATTATTTTACCTGTGATATAAGGTTTATAATGTATCGTTGAACTGAAATTTGACCACTCATCAAAACTCATCACTTTGCAATAAATTCCTGAAAAATCGAAAGTTTAAATATACAATAGCTTTGCTTTTTTTTACTTAAACATGTATTTTTTTTAAAAAACAATTATTTGTTTAGTAATATTTTTTTAAGTAGCAAAAAATATATAAATTAATTAAAATACAATACAAATATGTTTAAAAATATATATTTAAGTTATAAAAAGCATTTTAAAATCTAAATCATTCTTTAAGTCTCATTAAATAAATACATTTAAAATTATGACGATTTTGATTTTTATAATAATTATTTCTATTAAGTGTATTATATTTTTATAAGAAAAAAAACAAACTATTTCTTTCTGTTTATTTCATGTTTTTTAATCGAATTTATTATAGTTACGTGTTCCCTCTATATCAATAATAATAATAGATTTTCAATTGAAATGAGTTATTCAAATTTGCATTTAAATCACGACACATTTTGTTTAGAATTCGTAAATTTAACGTAGTGAAATGTTAAATGTATGAATATGTTATCTACTATCTGTCTTTAACGCATAGTATTTATTTCATAATAAGTCATGATTTTTAAATAATAACTGATATCTCACCTTCATCCAGAATGGTATTTGTTTTGGAAAATTTGACTTTAAGATCAACTGATCTGTTGTTTGATAACATTAGAATGTTGTTGTTAAAAAACCAACCAATATTAGCATTGATAATGCTGTTGTCATTTCTCTCACATATACATTTAATATCTGCATTTACTTCAACTGTGGCAGGGCAATCTCTCAGGGCTAAAGAAGGAGTTTCTGCTTTAAGAAATGAAGTGTTAGTTGTTGTTTTTTAAAAATATTTTTAAAATATATCTTGAAATATGTATTTTAATAGGGAATTGTTAAGATCGTATGTATTTTAATGCATCTAGTGAATACATTTAAACCTACCTAAGTTAATAACTATCGACTTCCTGGTGCCATACTGTACATCCGAATTTTTACCCGTAACATTGGGATAGATCAATACCAGAAACTCGTATACTCCAGGAAACAGATAATAACTTTGTATTGTTAAGGTACAGTTTGCAGAAAAATATGTAGGATAACTTGAACTTTTCTCATTTGTGCGGTAAACTGATGAATTTTTCAAATACTCTTCAATCTATGAAAATAAAAATTAAACGCAAACCAAATTGAAAGAACCGATTCTTTACTATAAAATACACTTTAGACTATTATATACTTTTAACTATGTATGAAAAAGGGTATGCATCTGTAAACAATGTATTTAAATTCAATAAATATATTTGAAGCTGATACATGTAATAAATACATTTTTAAAAGTGACAATAATGGCTCGACATTTACTTCTTGGTTTATTTATTTGGAAAACAAATGAATATATAACCTAAACAAATAGGGAAAATGTATGATTTCTAGACGCAAGTTTATGTATCAAAATGTTTCTTATTACTTTTTTTTTAAAATTTAAATCAATGACTTTAAAATTTATATAACGCTTTCGATTACGTGTATATATTGACCGATATTCGCTTTCAATTGTTTGTTATAAAATCGTGTTTTTGAGGACAAAATATCACTATATGCATTCTAAAATTAAATCAATATATCACTAATTGATGTAAAAATAATATTGTTTTTTTATGTATTTTTGACATAGCTTGAGATAATATATATTTTAGCAAAATATAAAAGTTGCTACAATGTGTATAATCTTTACACAAAAGCTTTTAGCTTCATCTGTTAAGTTTATATAAAATGAAAACAATTACTCCAAAAAACTTGATGGAAGATTCACAAATGGCCTGAGGATATATTTTGGTAGCCCAGCACATTATTGTTAAACTGTTGCGAAACATGTCATTTTCGCAATTGATTAACTCAGATCTTGCTGAAACGACAGAATTTGTTAATGCTATTAGAGTTTCAATATGGTAAAAGATTCTGAATTTAATAAATATCATTAACTTTTTTTAAAAAAAATCATTAACAAAATAAAAGATATAAACACTTTTTTATAAAAATCAAATTCAAAATAAAATTTTAAAAATTTTTACAATAATTTCTTTTTGTTTTGTTTTTTTTTGGTTGTTTTTAAAAAAAAATAATAATTTCACCTGTCAACCAAAATATTAAGGGAAGTTCTAAATTCACGTTATTATTATATGCAGAAATGCATATTTAATGCGCGAATTTTCATGTACTCACAGAATATTTGGATTTTACATTCGTCAATAATATTTAGATTTTGCCAGATTCGAAATGTATTTTCATTTTTGAAGTCGAGTTTTCTTGTTGGATTATGAATCAGTACAACCAATGTTGCGTTTAAATCAAATTCATCAATCGTCAATGTGCTTTCAAATAGTTTGGGCACAGTGTTGGAGCAGCCTAATGCTGTAATACAATATGCTATTACAGCACCATCTTTTTCAACAGCAAAATATTTTTTGACTAACAGTTTCTCGGAATTAACAAAGAATATCAACGTATGCTCTTTGCCTTCTTCAGCTGGTCCACAAATTGGAGTTTGCGTAGCGATTTCTGATAAGGAACAAGATAAAATTATGAATATATTTATATATATATATATATATATATATATATATTTATATATATATAATATTACATATCACTCAGGACATTTGTTTGTGTTTGATGTTATGTTGTTGTTAAAAATAACCATTTATAAATATATATATATATAAGTTGATGAAAATGGCGGACATTAAATGTCAGGGGTATGAGAATCAATGTCGGTGAATGCTTGAAAACATTAATGAACACGAGTTTACGTAAATGATTATGTAAACTCTGATTACGTGTGGGTGCGTGGTCAGAGGACATGATAGAGGAACTATGAACAGGTTGTGACAGCGGTCACAGGAGATGAGAGTTGAGCGAGGCCGAGGACGGTCGAGTTGAACATAGGGGCTATTAACATGTGAAGTAGACTAATATGTGAAGAGCGTCGTGAAGAGAGCGCTTATCAATATACTGTACATGTTACAGACAGTCAGGGAGACTGTTGCATGTACTACTAGTGTGTCAGTAATTGTAAAAAAGCTATTTTTGCTGTGTCTATGAAGAATGGCCAGTTTGTACAGCGGAATAAATCTTGAACGATATATATTAGTGTGGCAATTATCTGTGCACTGGGTGAAAGTGAAACGCAAAGGCAATTCCTTCAAACTTAGAGATATAACACTAAATTTCTTTGCCATCTTTAAAGTAAAAGAATAAACAAGCGCTGGAGAAATTTACAATGTACAAGTGAAATATGAGGAAATGAAGGATATCAAGAAATTGTTCAAAGAATTGAATTCTCTCAATGCCCGTCCGTTGCTGTATTTTATGTGTACTTAGTATTTTGTGGCTGTAATAATCCGGGCGTTAAAATTGAACAACGTCATCTCATGCAAAAATTAAAAAATCTAGCCTCTGCTAACCAAATTACACCATCGGGCCTTCTCGAATTACTTGAAACCTGATTGTCATCTTTGAGCTTCTGAAGGGTCGTGAACCAAACTGGGCTCACCATCTCTGACATGAGAAACACAGCTTAAACTTCCCAGTCAATGCCAAAAGCTTGACAATCTGTGCGTTGTCGATGGACGTCAACATCTTCGTCACCAACATCTACAACTGGACAGCGACACCCACATCAGCCGTCTTCGGAACGGTCACAACCAATGTGAAGTCCTAAAAGACCAGCAACTTCGGCCAGATGAAGCTCGTAAACCTTGATAGGTAGCTCATCTAAGAGAGGGAAACTCAAATCTCAAACCTCCACTGTCTCATGGCTACACCTAATCATCGAGAGATTAAGGAAATAAACCCCAACAGAAAATCGAGAGACGAAATCCCTCAGGCAGTTTATTGCGAATGCGCTATGTCTCTGGCAACTCCTTCGATCCCGATGTCACTTTTCTGTATCAGCTAAACTGTTTCCCTGGAATCATAATCTGTGTGGTTTAGAAAGGGCCTGCTGCCTGGGAAATAGCTGCCTTTCTTCAAAGCATTGCCTAGCATATATACATTTTTATGGTTTTATGCTTTTGAACGGAAAATCTGCAAACGAGCAGTCATTCCACATGGAATTATTCATTATATTGTAAATGAAAAACATTTTAATTTAAGTATTTTAGCTAAAACTCAATATAATGTATTATATATATATATATATATATATATATATATATATATATATATATATATATATATATATATATATATATATTTCTACATTAGGGTCTCATATTTAGTCTCAACAAAAAAGAGAGATTCGAATATATTGTCATTAATTTATTATTTGTGAGCAAAGTTTCAGGTCCGAAATAATCAAGAAGAGGGTTTTACTCAACTAACGTAATTACTAACAGTTGATAGAAATGCAGACTTGTAGGTAAATGAATTTTAAAATAAAATATCTATTTTTTAAATATTTTTTTTTGCTTTACTTTGGCACAACAAACTGAATAAAAACACAAGAAAACAAGTAATAATATTTATTACTAAAGGTAAACCTTTTTAAAAGTATTTTTTTTTGTTTTTGTTTGAAATCTATCTAATATATAAAGCTCAGTTGGTGTTTGTATCTTTGTATGTTTGTATGTTTGTATGTTTCACTTTTAGAAAAACCAAATGACAGACGGGGACCAAATTTGGCTGGACGGTTCTTTTTACCCTGAAGGTGGTTTTAAGTTAATTTTTGTAATTGTCCCTTTTGCCCGAATGCCGTAAATTAAATAATCAGAAAATGCAGAGACAAAGAATAAAAAATTTAACCTCATTTCTGTATTGAACAAATTTACGCGGACGTTCAAATGCCGTTCAAAGCGAGTTACTTTTGGTGACATTTTTTTCCCCAATACTTTATTTTCAGCGGTGCGCATTCAAAAAATATTATAATGTCTAATTACGGTGCGCACATTTTCGTGTACGCTTCATAATTTGAGCTGTGTAGTACAAAGAATTGACATTTTCTTTACTGTTACTTTCTATATATTAGATAGACACGTAAACATATTTAATTACAACTGCCACACGATGCATTAGATTTAATTGTTTATACGTTTAAATTTACTTTCTATATATTAGATAGACACGTAAAAATATTTAATTACAACTTCCACACGATGCATTAGATTTACTTGTTTACATGTTTAAATTTAATTGCGAATTTGTTTTAATTATTTTCTGTTCCATAACTCGACATTTAATAAAAACCTATTTATGTAATAATTGTGTCAGTGTTTTTTTTCAAGGCTTCATTTTTAGCGGTGCGCGTTCTAAAATCTTTTATCACATAATTACTGTGCACACATTTTCGTGTACGCATCTTAAATTTATCTGTGTCCTATTAATATAACATTTATATTTTGTTTGTCTTTTACATAAGTTATTGTTTTTTACATAACCTATACACTTATACTATTTAAACTTAGGCTACCGGACCTATTAACATAAGTAGATTAAACTAAATAAAGTGATCCGGAAAACGCTTAATTATTTTGTATTGTGAATTGAATATGATATGTTCATTCCTTTGATGATGGATTAACATAGGCCATTTTTAAAATCAATTATTGTCATGGTTTCACATGCGTTTTTAACATACAATTGATTTGTTTTGTTTGTTTTTTTTAAAATTAGGAATATAGCCTAATTTGTTTCTTTATCTATATTATCTTTATCTCATAGACGCTGTTGCAAATATTGTATTAATTACAATTGTGTTACGATGATGTGTCGTAAATATATAAGAGCTTTTTTTAGTGACGACAGTGGCAGAGATCTTTTGGAAAAATGTCAAAAAGCAGTTGCCTTTTTTTAATGGATACAAACAAACAAACATAAAAATATCAACTGAGCTTTACATATTACATATGTGTTTAAATTATTTTATTTCATTTATTTTCACGATGCATTGTATTAATATTTTACATGCAGTGAAAAAAATTGGGATTTTTAAAAATTTAATTCATAACTTGACATTTAATTAAAAACAATAGATGTAGCGAGTTTATTTTATGTTGAAAGTGATGGCCTATGTCAAATAAACTTACATTTTAAAACAGTTTACTTAAGCTTTATATACACTATACATTATAAACATTCGATAACGAATTTATTAACAAAACTTGACTAAATTTAATGAAGTGATCCTGAAAACGCTTAATTAATATGAATTGCGAATTGAATATGTTTTTATGTTCATTCCTTTGTATTCAGAATAGCATAGGCCATTTCTAAAATTGCCTTTTAATCATTTTTAAGATGCACTTATTAACAGACGATTGAATCCTCTTTTTTCATTTTTATTTTATTTTTTTAGATATAAAATCTGGTGTGTGTGTGTGTGCATTGAATATAATTTACAAAATATGATGCCTTATCCGAAAAAGGGAACAAAAAAAAAGATTCCTTTTTGAAATTATACACATTGCTTATAAACCGTAAATATAAATCGTAAAATATAGAGATATAAAAATGTTTAATATTATTTCTTTGTGAGAATAATTTTGAATACGTCAAAAGGAGGAGTTATTTTGGTCCGGTACAATTACTTTATAACAAGACTTTATTTTATGCGGCCAGCTTTCTATATTGTCGAAATGTGATGTGCAAATTTTTTATATCATTTTAATACGACCGGTTATTTTTTAAAAGTATTTTAGAAAGTACATTTATAATTTTGTTTATTTGCGCTATGAGTCACTTAACTTTTGCCTTTTAAAGGGATAGTGCCACATGTTCTTGATCTCATAGACGTGGTTACAAATATTATATAACTTACAATTGTGATACGATGTATTTTTCTAGTATACAATAAAAATAAAAGTATGTCTGTGTGTGTGTGTGTGTGTGTGCATGTCCTTTATAGGTGACTAAACCATTCATCCGATCGTCATGAAATTTTTGAAGAATGTTGAGTACCCACCTGGGATGGTAACTGGCAACTTTTTATTCTAAATTTAACACTCATGGGGCACCTGGGGCCCATAATGTCATTTGTTGCTTATATGAGCTATATAAAAATGAGTTTAAGTGCTAGCTACTGTGTAAATTGTTGGATCTTAATCAAACTTTGTATACAACAACTTGATAGCCAATATTAAAATACTATAGGGCACTGAACTCCTGTCATCCCTGTGGGGCTGGGGGGCCCAAAAAATTCCATTTTTTAAACGTTTAATTTTTTATTCATAATTCAATTACTAAAAATCTTGACAAATAATGGCACATGTATCCATTATTATAAAAATTGAAATGAACAGTTGTTTTGAACTTTATATTTTGCTCTGAATAGGCCCTGGGGCCCTTAATGTCGTTTTTGCTTATATAAGCAATATCATAATTAATGTATGCGTTAGCTACTGAGTAAATGAATGGATCTTAACCAAAATTTGAATACAAAAACTTGGTAGCCCATATTAAAATACTATATGGCACAGAACTTCAAATGTCCATTCCTTCGGGGCCGGGGGCCCCAAATTTACTTTCTTCGTTTTTGTATAAGATATTTTTTTCATATTCAATTTTTCACGATCTTGAGGAATATATTTTTGAGAAAACTGAATTAAAATGAAGAGGGTTTTTGAAATTAACATCTTTCAATGAAAGGGCCCAGGGCCCCTAAATTTTGTTTTTTTCTTATATTAGCTTTATGAAAATTACTATTTGCGTAAAATACTGAGAAAGTTAATGTATCTTGACCCATTTTAGTATATAAAAACTCAATGGTATATATTTTATTACATCACTGAACTCCTAATTTTCATTACCTCGGGGCTGGGGGCCCAAACTGTCTTTTTTAGTAAATGTTTAATATTTTATCATGTGTTCAATTTTTAACAAAATTGAGAATTATATAAATGTATGTATTTTGAAATTTATTCAAAGTAACATATATTTCGCACTTTATTTCTTGCAATAATTGGGCCCTGGGGCCCTAAATGTCGAGCTTTATAAAAAATATTTTATGTGTTAGCTACTGAGTAAATGATTGGATCTTAACCAAATTTTGTATACAAAAACTTGGTAGCCCATATTAAAATACTTAAAGTTTCTGAACTTTTTATGTCAATTTCTTCGGGGCAGGGGGCCCCAAATGTCGTTTTTCATATATGTATTAGATATTCTTGCCATTCAGTTTTTAACGATCTCGATAAATATATCCCTGATGAAATTGAATTAAAATGAAAAGGTTTTTGAAATTGACATCTCACACTGAATAGGCCCAGGTCCCTTTATGTCATTTTATTTCACTATATCTCTATATTTATAAATCAAAGTATGTCTGTGTGTGTGTGTGTGTGCATGTCCTTTTATAGCTGACTAAACCATTCACCAGATCGTCATAAACCTATTCGAGACTGTTTAGTATGCTCCCGGGATAATAACTGGCTACTTTTATTATGAAACTTAACACTCATGGGGCTCCGGGGTCCATAATTTCATGTTTTGCTTAAATGAGCTATATAAAATTACTTTAAGCCTTAGCTATTGTGTTAATTGATGGATCTTAACTAAACATTGCATATAAAAACTTGACAGCCAATATTAAAATACAATGGGGCAATTAACTCCTAATTACAATTCCTTCGGGGTTGGGGTCCCAAAATACCTTTTTACTTAAACTTTTAAGATTTTATTCCTCAATTCAATTATTAAAAAACTTGAAAAATAATGATAAATGCATCCATTATTTTCCATATTGAAACGAACAAGTGTTTTTCACAGAATGGGCCCTGGAACCCTAAGTATCATTTTTTGCTTAAAAGAGCTATATAAAATTTAGTTTATGCGTTAAGTACTAAGTAAATGAATGGATCTTAAACAAACTTTGTATTCAAAAACTTCGTATCCCATATTAAAAGACTTAAGGGCACTGAACTTCTAATGTCAATTTCTTCGAGGCCGGGGGCCCTAAATGTCAGTTTTCGCATATGTTTAACACATTTTTCCCATTCACATTATAAAGATTTCGAGAAATATATATCCATGATGAAACTAAATTAAAATGAACAGGTTTTTGAAATTGATATCTTGCACCTGATGGGCCTGGGGGCCTCTTAATGTGGATTTTTTTTCTTATATTGGCTATAAAAAAATAGTTAAAGTGTTAGATAATGCGAAAATAACTGGATTTTGACAAAACTTAGTATATACAAACTTTAGAGCCTATATTACATTACTATAGGGCACTCCTAATGTCCATTCCCTTGGAGATAAGGGACCCAGATGTCTTTTTAACTGAACGTTAATAATCGTATTCCCTATTCAAGTTTACACGATATTGTGAAATATAGCTTGAGTATAATAGCAATAAAAATATAACTTATCACTCATTTTGGGGTTGGGCCTAATATCGTTTCTTCTTTTATAAACTTTAATTATTAATTTATTTATCTATCTATATATATATAAATCAAAGTATCTCTCTGTCTGTGTGTGTGTGTGCATGTCCTTTATAGCTCACTAAACCATTCACCCGATCGTCATGAAACTTTTCGAGACTGTTGAGTATGCTCCGGGATGGTAACTGGCTACTTTTTTCAGAATTTAACACTCATGGGGCGCCAGGGGGCCCATAATGTCATATTTTGCTTATACGAGCTATACAAATTAGTTTAAGCGTTATCTACTGAGTAAATGAATAGATATTAACCAAACTTTCTATACAAAAAACTTGGTAGCCCATATTATAATACTATAGGTCAATTTACTCCTAATGGCCACTCCTTCGGGGCTTGGGTCCCAAAATACTTTTTTACTTAAACTTGTAAGATTTTATTCCTCAATTCAATTTTTTAAAAACTTGAGAAATAATGGTAAATGTATCCACTATTATCAATGAATTGGCCACGGGGCCCTTAATTTCGTATTTTGCTTACATGAGCTATATAAATATTAGTTATGCGTTAGCTACTTAGTAAATGAATTGATCTTCACCAAACTTTGTATAAAAAAACTTGGTAGCCCATCTTAAAATGCTATAGGGCACTGAAATTCTAATGTCAATATCTTCGGGGCCGATGATCCAAAATGTCTTTTTTTCGTATATATTTAAGATATTTATTCCTATTCAATTTTTAAAGATCTTGAGAAATATATCCACAATAAAACTGAATTAAAATGAAAAGGATTTAGAAGTTGACCTCTTGCACCGTTTGGGCCTGGGCCCCTTAATGTCATTTTCCCCCTATATTAGCTATATAAAAAGTAGTTTAATCGTTAGATAATAAGAACATAACCGGATTTTGACCAAACTTAGCATATAAAAACTTCAGAGCCTATATTACTATATTGCACTGAACTCCTAATGCCCATTCCCTTGGAGCTGGGGGCCCCAAATGTCTTTTTACTGAACTTTTAATAATTGTATTCCCTATTCAATTTTACAAATTTATTCATTTTTTAAATACCTTATATTAACTTCACCGCCGTCTCTGTCTGTCGTTCGTCGTCGGGCGGAAAAACAAAAGTCAAAAATGACCCACTTCCCGTAAAGCCATCGAGCTGAAATTTGGCACACTTTACCCATGTTACCTAACAATGCATCATATCAAAATTTCAGATCGATCGAACGTACCGTAATTAAGCTAATGCATTTTTAGTTTATATATATAAAACTATATGTAGAAGTCGCAATTGTTTACATTTTACGGGTCACTTGACTTCACACCAGCCATCGGTGAACACATCTCGTGTTTTAACCAGGTGTACCGGCGTGCTTTTGCTTACATTTTACGTGTCACGCTGAGCTCGGTCCAGCAATCGTTGACCAGACCTTTCCCCTCTCCCACCCGCCCCCCAGGGGTTATATAGCAAAGGGAAGTTAAGACAGATTCAGTCTGTAAATATTTGTCGCGTTTGAACATAATCAATACTTTTAGGTTTGTCTCATATATAAGGGATTTATAATCAAAAACTTTGTTTTTATGGGTTTGTTTTATTACTGAGATCGTTGCAACGCACGACGGGTCTGTTAGTTTTAAATAAAATGTAACTTACCTAAAATTACTTGTAGATAAACAATTATTAAGGGGAACAAACTATAATTTCCTTTATGCATGTTCTGCATGTGTTTTCTGCACACACAAAAAAAAACAAAAAAAACAAAACAATATTTAAAAAAAATATCAATTTCAATGATTCAAAAACTTAATTAGACAACAGACACCACTTCAATTAATTTATTAAAAATGCATTTACTATTTAAAAAATCATAGCTAATTGACACACAATTAATTTTAAAAAAGAATAGTATAGGATTTAACGGTACACAATACACATATATAACATTTCGTATGTATATGAGTGTTATCATATTTTGCAAAGAACTACAATTAACTGATATAAAACATTTACATTTCAATAAATAAATGTATATTTTTTAGTTAGTGTAACTTTTGTAAGTTTTAGAAAGTTCATGTAACTTCAATATATGTGCTTCACTTCTACTTCATACGAATGTATATGGTGTGTGCAGTCCCATTAATCATCGATCCTTATTTGTAAATCATTTTACTGATGGGATTTCCACGTATTTAGAGGTAATTTTTTTTAAAAGTAAAAAAACAACTGTCAATCCGTGTTTGAGGAAAGAGCTACAATATTTTATATCTCTGAGCTAGAATTCATTTCTGCCATTAGCTTAATACGCTTTTTATTTGGTTTAATAAGTAGGCAAAGTGTTAAGACCATGGTAGGCTAACTTTATCAACATTTTTAACATTCCCGTCAGACTATAGTTTAAAACCAAAATGTTCACGTAATCATCAGGTAAAATAAACTTATTTATTTAAATATTACTTATGTAAGTATGTATTTTATGTTATTGTACTTATGAAGGCATTAGCCGAAACGTCTACCGTCGTGTTAGTTTTAAAAATAAAGCTCAAATTTGTTTTCATTGCACAATTTGTTTGTGTACTTGTGTACTTTGTATTTTAGTACAAAAACAAGTTGATGCAATAAATACAATAAATGAAATCTTTGCTTTCGATCTAATAAATTCATACCTTTCTACTAATGCATCCATAAGTGCAATAACATAAATACAAATATTTAATTTAAATTTTAAACAATTAATTACATACTATACCAATCAACTTATTTTAAGTCAATTAAAAAATATATATATATATATATATATAATTTGTATTGGTCAAAGTACTTTAAAAAATCAGAGGATAACGATAGAGAAAGGAAGTACAGTTAAAATTACAAGTTGAAAATTGATCTACTGCTATGTACAATTGCGATATTATTTTATTTTTATTGAGGCATCCTATAGAAAAAAGTATATATTATTAGATTTTCAGTACAAAATATAAGAGTTTTTTTTTATCTTATATAGAATGCTAGTTTAATTAATTTTTTTAAAATGTGTATGTAGGGTTTGATAAAACACAATCGAATTATTGTGTTATATGAATATTTTATTATATTTTAATGCAGATTGAAATATTCTTTAATCATGTTATACTTTATTATATTATATTACATTATATTATATTATAATATACCATTTTTAAGAATGAATTATCTTATGATCATAAAAATGCCATAACATACATTTCCTTTATAATAAATTATTTTGTTTTTCAAAATGTTATTTTAAATTACTAGTTTCGTTTTGTTTTTATCTTCTTTTTTTGTTTTTTGTTTGTTTGTTGTTTTTTTTTGTTTTTTTTTGGTTGCTTGTTTATTTGTCTTTTGTTTGTTTTTTTGTTTCTCTAAATTTTTTAATAGGATTGATTTTTTTTCAAAAACACATTTTTCGTACTTTTCAAGCAATAATTAGAATTCTTTTATACATGACTTTGTTTTTAAATATAACTTTAAACAAAATAATTATATATTTTATTTGAGGGGTTCGAAACTTTTAGTAGAGAGGAGCATGTTCTATACATTGCAAATGCAAGTGGGATGAATTGTGTTAATTTTTAAAATGACATACGTTGAGACTGAGTATTGGCTTTTAAATTATATGATTTTTATTACTTTTTTTATTGAATTGTAAAGAAATATATATTTTTTTAATTTATTAATTAAGACATATATTTATAAAATACTTTTAGGGTTTTGGAAGGGCAACACTTTGGCGACTTTAGAAAATCTATAAATATCTTGTTTCAAAAATAGGAAATAATAACTGGTGTGGTAAAAGATTTTATTTTATATTACGTAGAATTAAAAAGACACACTATTCTGAAATGTAACAAGTACAGAAAATGTTTTGGCTAAACTTTAAACATGTAAATACATTTATTTAAGGAAATGAATTAGAAGTTGAAGATATATATATTATTACTCCGTCGGTTTTGCCCATCATAAGGTTTTTGTAAGGAATTCTCACTATGGTAAACCATAAAATTCATCACTTTTGACCATTATTTGAACTCATCGTATTAACTTAAAACAACAAGTATCGTTTTAGCCTCTCTGGTACACATACTTTTTTTGTCACAATCGCTCGGGTAGTATTTTGCCTATGAATCTGACTTTGGACACCCCCTCACTAATTTAATTGAAGGCAATGCTGGAATTCCCATTGACGTTGTAAGTTATTCACCATATACAAGTTTTTTTTATACATATGCGATATACGTAAAATACAATATTCTAAAACCTTTTAATTAGGGCTGCGGAAATGAACAATTTATTTATCCATTAATCGTTAAAACATTTTAACGTTTAAATTATTTTTAACGATTAATCGACCCATTACTTACAAATTATTGGAATTCAAACATTAAAAAAATAATAGTAAAATAATAGGGGTTTAAAACGTTGATAAAGTTTGCCTACAATTGTTCTAACATTTCGCCTACTTATTAATCCAAATGAAAAGCGCATTAAGCTAATGGCAGTAATGAAGTCTAGTCAGAGACTAGTCAGACGACAGCTCTTCTGATGAATTACTGCGTAACAAAATGGAGATGAAAGTTCCTGAATCCATTAAGTCTCTACATTGGTGGAAACTAAATGAACACCGATATCCGATAATTTCATTCCTTGCCAAGACCGTTTTGTACATACCAGTTACATCAGCTCGGCTGGTTATATTGTCAATTAGATACACTCTTCACTTGAACCAAATGATTGCAACACACTTGTCTTTTTGTGTACTTGGTAAAAGATGAGATATAAAGGAGACATTCAAGTGTTATTTAGATTTTCAACAAAAGTATAATAAGTGTTACTTATGACATCATAAATTTTAAATTTTAGATTTAATCGAAAGTATTTATTAATTAATATTTAATGTTTCAAATGTTAACGATTAATTTTTTTAATCAATTGTTATCAGCCGTTATATATATGTATATTAAAGTATATATATATATATATATATATATATATATATATATATATATATATATATATACATTCATTCTAAGTATTAATATCTAATTGTTAATACCATAAATGTAGAAAAGAATAACAATTCTTGAAAATGAAACATTCTTAATCAGCTGTTACCGAAGCGAACAATATCTTCAATATGTGAAATTAGAAAAGCAAGACTTAGTCGATTCTAGTCCAGAAAATTAATTATATTATGTTAAATGAATATTTTTTTAAAATTCCCAAAACATTTCTTCGAGGTCGTAGGGGGTTCTAATTTGTCCATTAGAACATTCTCGGGCTTAGTAGACCTTGGCGGAGCCCATCCCTCTCCAGGTCAGCGGATGACTTTCTTAGCGTTATTTATTCATCATCATTTTTATAGTGGATTTAATGTGGGTTCGATCCCACGCCCCTCAGCTTGTGAGGCGAGCGCACTATTGACTTATCTATCCAGCCGCCAATGGGTATACACAACTTGAAGGTGGACAGGATCTTCCTAGGACAAGACAAAAATTTCTAACACAACAAAAGCGAAAATAACTCAACTTTGCTAAGTAAAAGAAACGAAACAAAGTTCCTTGATTACCACTCTGTCTACACTTTCTCGTATAACTACAACATCAAGCACATTTTCCATGTCTTTATATATTACATAACTTGTTTATTGTTCAGTTCAACCCCTTTTCTTAATATGCTCTTGTTACCTCTAAAAAATGTATGTATTCATATAATGAATATGTCATTTTATTTTAAACTACAAATCATGCTGATGTTACTAATGATTTATATGGTGAATTTTACACGGTTTAATAAAGGTGAAGTTCAAAGATCAGTCTCCTAATGCTTAATTGTCAACTATTTATTTCCATGAAACACATGTATTTTAAATTCATTTTCATTCCTAGCATGGTGGGGAAAACGACTTTTGTCCCTTTCCCTCACATAGTCTTCATCGAGTATTATGATTCATTTAGGAACAAAGCACTTATATTATGGACTTTTTCCGGTGTAGGTTTTAAATTTTTTAAAATCTCAAATGAATCCATCAATTAATTAAGTCATCGTTCAAGGACAAAGAGCAGCCCGTTACGCTTGAAACCATTTATCTTCATTATCTGGTGTATATGTATACATCCTATGTCGTCATCCCATAACTTTCAACACTCTTTGACATTTTTATTTGTAATGATAATAATAAATCAAAGTAAACGTTATGCGTCATAAAAAAAAAGTTTTACAGATGAAATAAAAAATATAAATTAAAATGATACTCTTCTTTTTTGACATATGTACTATATTTTTTTTCCATTAAAATCAGCTGTATTTGAACACAATGAAAATGTATCCTATGCTATGACTTTTTATGTTTAGACTGCATATTCTTTAAACTAAGTAGTGTCACCTTTTTATGTTAACTATTTTATTTAATGTTATTGTATCTAAAGCACATTTCGTACTTGAAAAAAAGTTTACATCATATGAAAAAGCACAAATAGAAGTTATACATATTTTTGTCAATTATTAGTTTTTTTTTGTTTTTTTTTAAATGAATGTTATCCATTACGTAAAGTCTGGTTTGGGTATAGATTTACCTAGTCCTTTTTCATACCCGTGGTATATTCTGGAAATAGGCTTGTTCTGGCCTTGTAACCGGAATTATTACTAATAGAGGCCCCGCGGCGTAGCATACGCCGCAGACTTGCTCATGGAGAGTGCAAAGAAAGTGGAGAAAGAACGGACACAAACTACTAAACGCAGAAATCAAAACAACGCGAGTGAACGTCGGTTGGGGGGGGGACTGCCTACTCATTGTTGGTTTCGAGACGTTTGCAGGAAAAATTCGGTACACCCCTAACTTCTATGAAGTCAGCTATAAAACGATAATCGGTTTAAAATCAGAGTTACATAATCGATAATCGGTTTAAAAAAACAATACAAAACAACAACACGCAATTAACAACCCTAAACATGACTAACCCTCACTAGGGTCGGCGAATCACAGTTTATGTTAAAGGGGTGGTAGTATTAAATGGGAGGCGGATAACAACAACCTCAGTGTGCATGTTATCGATAATTATCGGTTTTCAACAAAAAAAAACACAAAACAACAACACGCAATTAACAACCCTAAATATGACTAATCCTCGCTAAGGTCGGCAAATCACATTTTATGTTTAAGGGATGGTAGTATTAAATGGGAGGCGGGTAACAACAACTTTAGTGTGCTTGTCTCCATGTTTACTCGCTATTTTTTACTTTCTTTGTGCTGCTTTTTTTGTCTGTACTCTCACCACCCCATCCATTCTTTGCACTGTCTATTATGAGCAAGTCTGCGGCGTATGCTACGCCGCGGGTCTCTCCAGAGTTCCTTCTTTTCATTCACTCACAGTCGTTTGCCCAAACCCATCCCATTTTGACAACTGTGTCTTTCAGGAAGTCTTCACCCGTCACTAAATCATTAGCAGCGTATGCTACGCTGTGGATCAGCTAGTGGTAGCAATAAAGGGGTAAAAGAACGGGCACAAACATATATATTTTTTTAAATTTAAAAACAAAAAATGTTTTCGCTGGGGCTTGAACCCAGGACCTCCCAGTATGAGGTGGACGTGATAACCAGTACACTAGGAATCTCACATTTCTGTGAAAGAACAATGCAAGTGAACGGCAAGTGAACGCAAGAGTTTTGTTACCACCCACTCCCGACCCCCTCCTTTTTTGTATCCCACCACGCTTGCCAACAGTGATTAGTTGACCCGAGCGAGGTTCATTCGTCTTGCTCGGTTGCACATACTTGCATCATGCTTGCCTCGCATGGTCCCATGAAGAGAATTATATATATAGAAGATATATTATTAGAAAAGTAAATAGCCGAAATTACCAGGTTTTTAAAAAAAAATGTCAGCTCTATAATGAAAATGAGTATTGAAAAATAAATCAATGACTTTAATCAAGGGTTAGTACCTTAATATATATATATATATATCACATACAACTAAGTAAATGTTTATATGTATTGATGTTTATACATTTTAAAAGGAAGTTTCTGCTGACAATTGACTAATAATAGCCTCCAAAACCAGTATAAGTAGAGAACTATTACAAATTTACAAAAGCTTTTTCTGAGCTTTGGCATTCTGATAATTAGTTTGAACCTAAACTGGAGCTTTCGATATCAACCCTTTCTTTGGTCATGATATTTCGAACTTTGACTTATTTCCACTACAAAAGATCATGACATAATTTTAACAATTTAGATTTGCAAAAAAAAACCAAAAAAAAACGAAAAAAACCCCACCAAACAAATAAACAAACAAATAAAAAAAACAAAAAAAAACTCACAAAATAATACATTTAAAGATGGTGAACATGCTATTTGTAACATCTTTGGGATGTTTTACTTATTTATATATCTTGTAGGCGTTCTCTCAATACATAACCTTGCTTACAATAATCCTCTGAAGAACAGGTTTCAATAAAACAACTTTAATATCTACACTATGCATAGTACATATATAATTTGAGGTTATACAACATGGAGTCATCAGACAGATCCGCCATGACACACACAATTCTCCAACGCTATCATCTCGAACCTTCTTCCCGCGCTTTCACTCACGTGACCCTTTCCGTTATCCAACTCGTGATTCACACGTGACATTAACCCAAATCCTTTAAAAAAATGTTTATGAAATACAACATTTTTGGTCATAATAAAATCAAATTAATCTACATATATATTCAAATTTCAAATATTTATCTTCAATGGACATTAATTGCCTTACACACAACATCTAGACATAAAGATCAAGAGAAAAAATATGTAGGACTTCAACAGTCTACGTGTACTGAAAAAATTAAGCTGAAATTTTAAACACATCTGTAATTTTGTGTAAGTAAAATACGTTTAACAATAAATATTCATAGAATTATAATTACATATATTGTCCATTGGAATTCAAACACTGCTCCTTGTTTATTGTTCAGCGAATAAAAATACTAATATTAATACAGTCTCTGGTTTTATCATTTAGGAATTCACAGACTAATATTAATACAGTCCCTGATTTTATCACTTAGGAATTCACATAATGTCTTTATTTATTGTCATTCTACTTAATATGTCTACAAACACATTATCCTTTCCCTTAACAGGTTTAATGTCAAATTTGTAGTCGTCTAATAGCATATCCTAGTTCAAAAATAGTCATTCTGCAGCTGACGAGTATGAATTTAAACAGGAACTAAAAGATGATACGTTTTAAAAAAATATCATTTTAGATTTTTTTTTAATTAAAAAAATTATATAGTTAATTAAATTGTTTAAATTTTCTTTTGTTTTGGGTATGGGGAATCATATATTAGTTATTATCTTTGTAAAAACACTTAGTTCTGTTTTTCGATTGTTATGACACATATATTAGACTATGGTAAT
The DNA here is from genome assembly GCA_944989445.1 of Ampullaceana balthica. Lineage (NCBI taxonomy): Eukaryota > Metazoa > Mollusca > Gastropoda > Lymnaeidae > Ampullaceana > Ampullaceana balthica. The sequence goes on along the minus strand of CALYLW010000801.1, from coordinate 258,950 downwards.
AATATATAAAATATGTACACATTTCTAATATTTATAATCTAAAATGCATCACTTTACAACAAAAGAATATATACATGCGTATGCGCAGAAAAAAATCACTTTATAACATGTTTTCAATGCATTATAATTTGATTATTAATGTAAAATTTTCTTACTAATATGTTTTAAAATTAGTGATATATATTCATATAATTATAATTAGTAACTATTAACAATTAAACAAAAGAGAAATTTAGAAAAATTGAATCATGTAAATACTTAATTATCTAGAACTTTCCTTTGCTCTTCATAAATACTCCAATTATCCAAGTAATTATAGAAACCCTTCGTTGTCCTAACTTTATCATGTATACTTACACACGATTTAGTGGGTTTTATCTTTACACTACAGTGTCTTTAAGGGTCTCTAATGTTTATTTTATTTATTTTGTGTGATAGCGGAAGATAAAAAAAAACAACATAACTAATTCTTTGTTCTTGTAATATTGTACTATTGTTTTGCATACGTTTATAGGAACAACTTTCATTTTTATATACTTGGCACAAACAATCTTAAAATATAAAATATAATATATGCTGATGGGGACGATGGGTTGAAGGGAGATTTTGTGGTGTATAGTTTGCCTTGAAGTACAAAAAAAAATACAATTTTAGATCAAATAATTATACGCCACCAATAATTGATCCCTATTTGTCTTGATCACAATGGTGTGAGTACCCTAATACAGGAAAACGATGAAAAAATGGAACATAGCTTTAACTGAAAGTAATTTAATGTATATTACTTTATAATATTCATTAACAGAGCTAATGGAACTGATTAATTTAAAAAAATGCATACAAAGATACATCATATCTATTCTAATCTCTTAGCAAAGGAATAGCATTTGGAATAAAACACATCTCGTCTCTCGTGGGCGATGCTTATCTCCTATCGAGCGCATCCCCATCCTTTGAAAGGGGAAAGCCCACCACATATGGAGGGTACCGGGGAATTAAAATACCCAGGGCGGACCAAAATCAGCCCTACTGACTTGTAGGAAGTGGAGGGATTTACAAAGGCTAGGGACCAAGCCCGAACAAAGGCAGCCACCCATTGAGCTGTGAGGGACAACCCCCCCCCCAAGTGGTTTTACGTAAGGCCAACAACCCTGCGTGTAATAACAAAAACTTAGTTATAAAAACACCGAAAAGAGTAGCAAAAGACATTTCAGTCCTTGGATAGAATGGATTCCTTGAGGAGGAAAATATGATGCCTAATATTGAAAGCCAAAATCTGGAAGCTATTAGGCCGACAACTTTCATGTCTACCAGGGCTAGCACTGTCATTGGAGCTTGGAATGTCCGCACCATGTACGAGGCTGGTAAAGCTGCACAAAAAGCCGCTGAGATGAGGAGCTATAAGCTCATCATTCTCGGAATTAGTGAAGCAAGGTGGACTGGATAAGGACAGAAGAGATTAATGTCAGGAGAGATGGTGATATTTTCGGGACATGAAAAAGACGATTCCCCACATATCCTGGTTGTTGCTATGATGCTATCAAGGGCAGCACAATGATCACTCATTGGTTGGGATGCCCATGGACCTAGAATTCTTTTAGCAACCTATCGAACAAAGAAACGTAGCATCAACCTAGATGTCATCCAATGCTACGCACCAACTAATGAAAGTGATGAAAGAGACAAAGAAAAATTCTACAATAGAGTAATGACCATAGTCCAGGGTCGTCCACAGAGTAACATCGTCATCCTCATGGGATACTTTAATGCCAAGATCGGCAATAGCAACACAGGGTATGAAGAGGTTATGGGACAGCAAGAGATAGGCGGGATGCACAACAATGGTGAGAGGTGTGCGGACCTATGTGCCACAGCAGACCTGGTCATATGGGGGGGGGGTTATTTTCAATCACAAGAGAATACATAAAGCTACATGGGTCTCACCGGAAATGAGAACGATGAACCAAATAGACCATATACGTTTTTGTAAAAAATTCATACGATCTATCTAAGATGTCCGGGTAAAGAAGGGAGCTGATGTTGCCTCAGATCACCATTTTCTTGTGGCTAGCATGAAATTAAAGCTAAAGAAACATTATACCGAGCAAACAGAATACAGGACTCGGTATAATACCTCCCTCCTGAAGGACCAAGTCAAAAAGGAAGAATTCAAGATCTCACTATCCAATAAGTTCCAAGCCCTACAAGAAATAGTCGAAGACGAGACCACCGAAGGGAAGTTGCAAAGCATAAAAGAAACAGTCCAGTCAACATGCCAAGAAGTGCTAGGAAACGGATACAAAAAGAATGGATAACAGCAGGTACACTGAGTAAAATAGAAGAAAGGAAAAGAAAGAAATCAGAAATAAATAACAGCCGCACCCGAGCACAGAAAAACAAGTCCCATAATGAGTATGCAGATGCAAATAAGAAAGTTAAGAAAAGCATCAAGAGTGACAAGAAGGAATAATTTGTCGATAAACTTGCTAAAGAAGCAGAAGATGCAGCTCACCAGGGGAACATGAGGGAACTGTTTGATACCATTAAGACGCTGTCTGGGAAATTTAGCAATGTTGAGAGGCCTGTGAAGGATAAAATGGAAACAACATACCAAGTGAAGAGCAACAGAGAGGGGGATGGAAGGAGCACTTTGAAGAGCTCTTAAACAGGCCGAAACCAAAGAACCCACCAGATATTCAAACAGCTGATAATGACCTGCTAATTGACTGCAATACTCCCACTAAGGAAGAGATTACCAGGGCCATTAAACAACTCAGAAATCAAAAGTCTGCAGGATCTGATGGCATCCCAGCAGAGACACTGAAGGCTGACTTGGAAACCAGTGTGGAAATGCTACATCCTCTGTTTTTTGAAGATATGGGAAGAGGAGCAAATTCCTTCCAATTGGAAAGAGGGATACCTTATCAAGATCCCAAAGAAGGGGGATTTAAGCCCCTTCTCGAACTACAGAGGGATCACCCTGCTGTCCATCCTAGGAAAGGTTTTCAATCGTGTAATACTTAACAGGATGAAAAACGCTGTAGACCCTCTGTTGGGGACCAGCAAGCTGGATTTCGCACCAACAGATCCTGCACTGACCAGATAGTGACAATGCGCATCATTATAGAGCAGTCACTAGAGTGGAACTCGCCACTCTATGTCAACTTTTTTGACTATGAAAAAGCCTTCGACAGTGTGGACAGGCAAACCCTGTGGAGATTGCTAAGGTATTACGGGGTGCCACAGAAGATTACGGATATAATCAGAAACATCTACGAAGAGATAAACTGCTGAGTTGCCCATTGTCAACACTCCTGTTCCTGTTAGCCATTGACTGGGTGATGAAAACATCTACACAGCATAAAAGGAATGGCATCAAATGTACCTTGTGGGATCAACTTAATGATCTTGACTTTGCTGATGATCTTGCCCTTCTTGCACATACCCAACATCAGATGCAGGAGAAAACAAACATTGTCGCAGCCACTTCTGCTAGCATGGGTCTCAACATACACAAAGGGAAGAGTAAAATCTTCAAGGTTAATGCCACCAGTACATCACCCATTATGCTTGAAGGAGAAACCCTTGAGGAGGTGGACAGTCTTGTTTACCTTGGCAGCGTGATAGATAAACAAGGTGGTACAGATGCGAACGTCAAAATAAGGATCGGAAAAGCAAGAGCAGCCTTCCAGCAATTCAAGAATGTTTGGGTCTCTAACAACTTAGGCAGCAAGTTAAAAGTAAGGATTTTTAACGCTAAGATGAAACCTGTGCTGCTAAATGGGGCCGAGACATGGAGAACAATGACCGTAAACCTGACCAGAATACAGTCCTTCATCAACAATTGTCTAAGAACGATTCTCAGAATTCAATGGCCGGACAAAATCAGCAACTGGGAACTGTGGCAGCGGACAAAACAGAAGCCCATTAGGAAGAGATTCTCCAGAAGCGGTGGAGGTGGATTGGTCATACACTAAGAAAACCTGCTTCTAATACAACAAGGCAAGCCCTGAAATGGAACCCACAGGGTTAGCGGAAAAGAGGCCGTCAAAGAAACACTTGGCGCCGAGAATTGGAGGCAGACATCAAGAGAATTGGCCATGAATGGAAGATCTTGGATAAGCTGGCCCAGGATAGATATGCCTGGAGGTCTCTCGTAGGTGGCCTATGCCCTTGGAGGAATCGCAGTCGCCGACGATGATCGATGATCGATGGATGCCCCTCATGGACGAGAAGGCTCAACAACAACAACAACAACATCTTGTCTGGCATACGCTGAAAAGACTTAAAAATAATAGTGAAATACAAATTTATATTCCAATATAAAATACATTAATGCTATTTCCATAAATATTGTGTTCAATTGTGTCTCTTTTATAAAATAGTGATAATTTTCGATGATATCCAATATATAATATGTTGCCTGTTTCACTAAGAGATGGAATTCGTTGTTCATTTTTTTCGATATTATAATTAATTTGTGTAAATTCTATCCCCAAACCTCCTGTTTTTCTATTTCCCACCCCTCAATTGTCCTGTATTTGCTTCAAGATATTGTATGTTTGAAAATATTTTGTTGAAACATTAATTTCCGCTGTATCTATTTGTTGAAAAACGTATTTGAAAACTAAAATGTTAAGATAAACAAGTTGTATGAATAAAAATGCTTTACTATTAAGTAAAATATCTCACTTTGGTCAAAGAACTGCTTAAAAATTGGCAAAAAATGGTAATCTGTAGCCATCCTTTCATTTTAGTAAACTCAGCCTTCCATTCATCTAACACAGATTAAGACTTTAAAGTAAGTTTAATGAACTAGCGTAATCTTGAAAATAAAAAAAAATGCAATTTTTTTATAAACAAGTATGACCTCAACTTCCTCAGAACTTTCATTAAAGTTCAATGCTTACAAAAGTGAAAACTCTCTTCATTTGTAGAGTTATAACTTTTTACAAAATTTGAGGCATAAGTGAATATGGAAAAAAATTCAAATAAAAAATGCATCATAAAATTCATATCAAACGAACTCAATGCTATAATATTTAGAATATTATTTGTACAATAATCACATTTTTAAATGCTTGTTAGTATTAAAAATATGTCAATATTGTAGTAATTTTTCCCTCTCTGTTAGTGGCATGAATTAACAAAATGAAACTTTTTGAATGATTACTCATATGGAATCACAATATTATAACAGTTTAACTGTTATTCAATTCACTTAATTTTATTCAAATGAAAAGAAATCGGCAAATATTCATCATGCCATCGAACTTGTGATAAAAAATTGATAGTGTGAAGAAACTTTTGTTGAGTACCTTAATAATTGGTTTGAGAATCGCATTTAGTTTAGAACCGTTTGGGTAGGGGTTAGAACCAACCTACGCTACAGTTGACCTTGGGTCAAGCGAAGTAATAGAAACGTTATGCAAATGAGGCCGTGATTGGTACCTACTGGAAACAGTCCATCACGAGGCCAAGAGGATGAGTCAAAGGGTTTGACCAACCAGGAGACATTTGTCACATGCACCAGACATAGGGCAAAGGTTCACACAATAGAATTGTTAGGAATGTAGGGCAGAAGCTATGATTGCGTGGGTGAGCGGTCCTTTATATAGTGGGGAGAAACCATGAGGCGTTCTTTCTCCCAGATATCACAAGTCACCCTGATAATTAGGTTCTAGGGGCTAGACTGTGGGGAACAGAGCCTTGCTGAAGGGTTCAGGTTTGTTAGACTGTTAGACTTTATAAGGATAATCAAATGTGTGTTAGAGTTAGATTGTAGTATCCTGTTATATATTGATTGATATAATGTTAGTCGATATATGTATGTGTATTTGTATTTTCAGCAAGTTACGTAGGGTAATGTTACTACAGAGAAGAAATTACGCTAGGGTAGGGTTACCTACAGTGAAGGAAGTAATGTAGGGTAGTGTTTTCTACAGTGAAAGAAGTATCGTAGGGCTAGAATAGCGAAGTGCAACTTAGTGTTGAAGTGAGCACTAGATGTGCTCTACAGGCAAAAGTGGGCAAAGACGACCCTGAGGCGTGACGAAGTGAGAACCAGTGCTGAAGACGTAACTGAGGAGACACGATTTTGAAGTCCGGGAAAGCCCACTAGAGTTAGCGGTCAAGCGAGACGGACATGTGGTCCGTCTCGCATAAGCATTTTGAAAGCGGAGCCTGGTGTCCGAAGAGGAGAAAGGACCTGGAACAGTTCATTATTGTGAAATTAAGAAGTTAAGTTTAGAACACAACGTACCTTTATTTTATATGTTTGTAGCTGAATATTATTGTCAACATATTCATATTTTGTAATCAATTCCATTTTATATTTGTACGTATATTTTTAATGTAAATACATATTTTCTCTATGTTGTGGACATATGTGTTACGAGTCGTTAATTATATGTAGTTAACGTATCTTCGTTATAGATTAGTATTTGAATTTTTTGTATTTGAATCTGGGGGCTAGAGCCATTAATGAATATTACCCTAGACAACAAGAATCATTAATAGTATGTATCTTTAGTTGTATTAGTATTATAACTGAAGTTGTCAACAACTATCTACCAAATATTGTTAGGATTAAAGTTAGCGTTGAGAATCCGCGTACCAAATGTTTAACAGGTTGGACCATAAGTACATAGACCAATGGAATAGTTAAATAAGACGACTTACAGTGGCGTCATACCAACGACATAAGTACCTTCATCGTTGTCTATTAGCGAAGGAAGCCAGCTACCAAATGTAGTGAAGATAGGCCCATAAATACGAAAGTTTAACATTATGAACATATTCGATCGTTCAAAACGTTACGCGTAGAATTTTGAGATGAAACCTGCCTAACGTTTGGACATGTGTTTTCCTATAGTGTCTCAATGTGTGTTAACAAAATCTTATGTAAAAAAGTTAGATCGAGAATCGTTGTGTACCCTGAACCCTTCACGGGAGTGAACTCAACAATTTTCAAAAGGTTCTTGACAATCAGTGACTGAAATACTATGTATACTGTTTATATAAGAAAACACAGACATAATTGTCGCCCGGACCCAATTGGTAAAACATGTAAATGTCAAAATACTTATTGATTTAAAGCTGGATCATGTTAGATATTCTTGTTTTTTAACATTTACCAATGCAGTGTAAAATGAAACTAAGGGCACCAGGCCTAAACGTGAAAGATGTAAAATTCATAGGTCTTCCCAATGTTGCATGCTTCTACCTACACGGGAAGTTGGGATGTAAAGAATTAATAGTTTTGGGATGAAAAAATTAGTTTGGGCCCCCTTCCCAAAGAAATGGACTTTAGCAATTTATTGTTCTATAAAATTGTATTATGCGTCATCACGCCTTTATGTACCAAGATTAGTCAAGATCCATCAAGTTAAACAACAGCTAACTTTGAAACACATTTGTATAGTTTACATAAGGAAAAAACTACATCTTTGGCTGTCCCCAGACCCCCAAGAGCCCCCACCCTCATGAGTGGTGAGTATAAAAATATTTTTATTCATTTATCATCTGGAGAGTTTACTAAACAATTTTGCAAAGTTTCATGCTTCTGCCTACAAGGAAAATTTGAGAATCAGTGATGATTCTGTCAGTCAGGGATTTGCCTTTTAATAATTTAGATATCGCCTCAACCTTAACAAACACAAAAAATCAAAATATTCCTTATCAATGTTTCAAATTTTATTTTCTCAGAAATATCATGCACAAAGTATGTATCAATATAGGGATTATCTTAAAGCGTTTCAAAATGTTTTCTGCAATATTGAGTTGATAATTTATTAAATGCACTGTGACAACAATAAAAAATGAAGAGTAAACAAACACTAATTAATGAAATCAAATTTATTTATTTATGTATTTATTTTTATTTTTTTAATATAATTTTTTTTTAAATTGTATTAAATACTAATAAAGTTTTTCAGAAATGTTAATATCTACACCAATTTTTTTCTAAAACTAAGAAAAATTAATTGGATTTGCTGCCATGAATTGTTTAATTTAGTTTCACAACTATGAAAGGGTACATAACATCAAAAGAAAAATATAAAAGTGTTTTTCATTACATTTTGTTGGTTAATTTGAACCTCACATCTTGCACTAATTGATCCTGGGGGTCCTTAATGTTGATTTTTCTCATGTAAACTTAATACATAAACAAAGTAGTCATGCGATCGCTATGAAACTTTAAGAAGTTTGAAATACGTTCCCACAGAATATTATGGCATATACATTTTATGACAGGGGAGTAAAAATGCTATTTTGTTTTATATTTAAGGTAGTGAAGCAGTGGCAGCCTTATAGATTGATTGATCTTTAGCAAACTTGGTACTTAAAAATTTGTTGGCGCATTTTAAAATTCTATAAGGTTTTAAACTAGTAATGTTCATTCCCTATGGTCTGTGGCCGAAAATATTTTAAAGCCTTATTCATATTAGTTGTTAGACAATCTTTACAAATATTAATGCATATCTCTATTTAGGGATGTCAATTTGTTTTTAAAAATGCTACCCGGGAACCGTTAAAGTTTTGAGCGGTTACTAAGGATAACAGTTCGAAGCGCCAAATAATTTTCGCTGTCATGACCAATACACAATGAAACCTAGCCACCATCCACGCACATCTTTTCACAAAGTAGCCAACGGCATGCGTCCAGTATCATACTACAGTACTGTGACCTATGTGTGGTTCCCTTTTGGCGATTATTCATATTTTGGGGTTATGCATCATACTACATACACTGTACTGTAGTAGTATTACCTGTGCGTATATTATTTATCTGTCTAATTTTTCTTTTAATAGTTTTAAATTTGTTCCATTTTCTGTCATCTCTAATACATATGTTGTATGCTTAAAAAATGACTTTACGGTACAGTAATACAGTATGGGTAACTATGCTATGCGTTGTAACTGTCCACCTGTACTTACTTTTCTTTCTGATGAAATTATTGTTGCAGTACAAAATAAAATATGTTTACTTTATCATTACTACATTAGTGAAATACATAACTGCAAGCAGTATTACTACAATATTACTGCTTTATTTAGCAAGAGTGTCTTTAAAAAATGTTTGGTTTTGGGGGTTAAAGTAAAGAACTTAACACCCCCCCACCGCCGCGAATAGCGAGTTAAAAGTTTATTGCGGACTGTAATGCACCAAAAAATTAACGATACGGGGGAGAGATGATGTTGGTTTATTATCTTTATGCATAGCGGCCTGATCGCATTTGATCAAGCTGGTGTTGCCACCTTTTACCGACAAAATTTCATAACAAATATTGTATTATCCGTGTCTCTGTCAATTAATTTGGCGTGATTCCACACGGCCGACGTCTTACCAGTCTTAGACTATTAGCAGTGGCGAATTAGTTACCACTCATTTTTCTTGTCTTTGTCATTTTTTTGTACTTGCATGGGTCGTTTAATCCCTCGTGGAATGTATTAAGATAAAAATTTACGTCCATTTACGTGGCTCTACGGAACAAGTGTTCTGAAATATCAATCCAAAATAATAATCCAAACGCCTTGGAAAATTCGACTAAGAGAGGTTGAAAGCCAAAAATCTTGGACTTAAGGAGATATAAAATACTTTAGTCTCTTGTAATTTGGCCGGGACCTAACAATTAATTCAATTTAGGGAGATTTTCGACTTAGGGAAGTTCGACTTAGCGATGTGGGACTGTATTTCAATTTTATCCTCCATAACAAAAAAGTGAATAAGTAATTGTATTTAAATATATTTCATTTAAACCAATATAATATTTTTTATTATGTTTGTGGCCTTTCCGGGGCTTCTTATCTTAAAAATGTCAATATGATTTTACAGACTTTCTTTTAAAAAAGAAAAAGCTTACTATCCCCATCCTACTGTCGAGGGAGTAAAGGGGGGGGGAGGGAAGGTGTCTCCTCTCACGGGCTTGTATCGGTATGTCAAAGAAAGCTGGCTCCTTTCATATGAAATATCCCCGCCTTTCTTTCATGTCAAGCCCTCTAGCCGCTTTGGCTGTCTCACATCTCAATATCAACCTTGTCCTCGATTAATATGCGCCTATTACGCCAGTTACCCTAACTCGACAACTAAGTCGACTTTTTTTCCCCCTTGAGTTCGACTTCGTGAGGTCTGACTGTATTAGAAACACGCCAATGCGGAAGTGCTGAACTGTGGTCTACCGGAACCAGAAGGAAAAAACAACAACAAAACTGCACAGTTTGCACTTGTAAATATGTAGAGTTTCGCAAGTGATTAAGAATTAATTACATGTTATTAATACTTTATCGATTTTAGATTTTTAGTATGAAATCAACTTATCAATGCTTAATAAGAATAAATAAGTTATTAATTAAAATCATTATTCAGAAAATACATATATTCGAACATAAAAATCAGACATGGATCGGAAGAAAAAAAGAGGACATCAATACCGCACAGAGCGACTTGCTAAGAAAAAAGTGAGAAAGAACAATACTTTGGTTTACAAAACTGGCTTAAAACGCACGACTTAAAATCTGAGGGTGACAATGAAAATGTGTGTGCTTCAAGCTCAAAGTATGGACTGGATAGTGACGATAATGCCTATGACACGAAAGTTGAAGTGAATGCCCATGCTACGGAGGTAAAAGCTGAAAATTGTACTTTACAAAAATTAAAATTGTGGGAAATACAGAACATAATTTGTTTGAAAAAAATAAAGTTGATGTGAGCAATGGTAATAAGTCTGAATATGATAATTTGAATGTAAATGATCCAAAAATATGGACATTAAATTACAAAAATACCAGTTCTTTTATAGCTCCACATGGTCAAGAACCGTGATTCCTAAAGTGGGCGCTACCACCCCCTTGTTGGGCGCTGAAGTAATCCAGGGGGGCGGTGAAGGCCACGGTTCATTTTGTGGGGGCGGTGAATGACTGTAAGGGGGTGGTTAAAGAATAAAAAAATCAAGAGGAGATAAAGAAAAAAGTGTTTTATGTATTCCGTTCATAAGGTTTATTTTTTTCTTTAAAAAACGAATTGGACGTTGGTTTGGTTACCGTATACTTCCTCACTTGGATTTGTTTTTTTTTATATTTGCAATTGTGCAATTCCAGACTGCAAGAACATTTCAAATAAAAATAACGGGAATACAAGAGATGATGATTTATCTAATTTTCAAACTCTAAAATACAAATTTATAAAAAAAAACTGACTTTGACAATACTCTTTCAACAGCAACCACACTAGATGGCAAAGGCTTGCTAGCTCCTTACAATATTGCGTTTAAATTATTGATGGTCAAATCGGGTAAACCTCATACTATTGGTGAAGAACACTTTTTACCGGCTATACGTAAATTAATACGGACTGTAATACATAAGCATCTGATAGTATCCACACAAAAAACTAATTTAGCAATAATACAGTGCAAATAAGAATTGATGAAAAGGCTCAAGGTGTTGAAGATTCATTGTGTGGCTATTTAAAAACATCTCTGTTTTCTATTCAACTTGATGAGTCAACTTTGCCAGGAAATGAAGATTTATTTTTGTCATACGTGCGGTAAGAAGCACACATTTTCCAAAAATTATTATTTGATCATATTTGCAAACTGATTCCTAAAAGTAAATACAAATGATAAATTGAAATTTAAATTCAAAAGCGGCTACCAAAAATTATAGCTGGAAAAGGAAATCTTGAAGTATGGGCTGTAATTTAAATTTTCTTAATTACATTTCCTTCATCACATTTAGTGGAAAGTAGATTCAGTGCGGTAAGTAATTTATTAACCAACCAACAAACAAATATAAACAACAAAGTTCAAAAAGCCAATCGCGGTTACTTAACATAACTGCTGACAAAAATAGTGCCGATGATTACCAAATTGGTAGCAGCATACCAGGTGCATCTTCTCATTTATATGCTTCCAAATTTTTTTGTTTTTTTGTTTTTGTTTTTTAATTTTATTTTTTGTGTTGAACTATTTTTGAATTGTTGAACCAAGTTACTGGTTATGATTCGCATGAATGCATTCAAATTTCAGTCAGTCTACATCGATCTGTTCTTAGACTTATCCTTTTTCATACAAGAAAACGCTTGCTTAAAGATGTATTGTATCTGGACCCAAATAGTAAAAAAATGTGGCATTTAAGTTTTTTTAAGTGTGAAAATTGCCACACCTAGCAAAAGCCAAATAATATCTAGCGGAAAAACTAACTTTAACTACTCTTTCAGGTCATAATCTGCTTTCAGGTTAAGCAGTTCTAACTGTATATCCTCTGGGGACTTTATCAGCTTCTGCACTAAATTGCGAACTGAGGATATTGAAGAGTGGTTCCAGGTTCGTATACTCTTGGAACCTCCTTTCAAATTCCATAGCAAAGGCATCCAACTTAGCCTTGTACTTGTCAGCCATTTTACCAGAAACATTTTTTTGATTCAGCAAAGAGAAATTGCAAAACCTGTTTTCACCTGCTTGCATAGAGAACTGGAAGAGTTTTGCCTGAAATATTTAACATACATATAAATTTCATGCGCAAACAAGCCTGAAGTTTGACATTCAGTTAATTCAATTTTCCATAATGTCAATGACAAACATGAAGTCTTACTTCCAATCTTCATTAACTATGGTATTAACAAAATCACAACAAAATCGTTAATCTCCAGCAAGATAACTATTTCTGCCATGAGATCTCATACTTGTCTCAATAACTTGCCCAGGCTTAGCCAGCGGACACTGATGTGGTAGATAATATCATAATATTCAAATCCTCAAGCAGTGCCTTTAACGCCTGTGGTTAAGTGCCCTTGCTGTTACAAAAGCTTATCATACTGACAACTGCTTGAAATTCAACAGAGCCTTACAAAGACTTTCCTGATGGTTGACATAGTGGAGAGGTAAGAGAGTATGGTCAGGAAGATATTCTTTAATTTTATAGTTCATTCTACTTTTTCCAGTTAAAGCACGCGCTCCATCGGTTATTGCACTTGCCATCTTGTTACACACCAACCCAGTTATGTGAACACAGTTCTCAACAGCATTGAATAAATCCTGGCCTGTAGTTGTTTCTTTGAGTGGGTCAACACTAAGTAATTCTTCGTTAAGCTCGAAATGAGGATTCATTCCACGTATAAATACCAACAATTGTGTTTTTCCTCTACATTGGTACTTTAATCCACTGCGAGAGTACCACAAAAAGTATTTGCTTGCATCTCGAAGTTGGTACATCAAATTGTCACTTATTTTTTTCAAAACGCCTGACTAAAGTTCCCTTGATAAAGAAATAGTGACAAATTATGTTTTCTGTTCTGGACACATAATGATTGCTGCATCTGTCAAGCATTGCTTGATGAACTCACTGTCAGAAAAAGGCTTGTTCCGTTTTACGATCTTATGTGATATCTCCAAACTGGCTTTGGTTGCAGCATCTTTGTTTTTAAGACTGTTTGGTGAAAACATTTTGCTTGCTTCTTTAAATTATTAACAAACTTCTTGCATTTCCCTTTTTTCTTGGTTCGTTAAATTGTGCCCGAAATACAAATGTTTTGTTTGGTGGTATCTTTTTAAGTCGTACTCCTTAAAGACGCTCACACACTTACGGCACAGCAAGCAGGCTGCTTTCTCCCAACGCTCGTGAAGCAATATTTAACAGTTAATTCGTCATTAAAAAAGAAATTCGTATTCAATCTTACACTCTGGTAGCATTCGTTCTTAAATCAACGTTTATTTGATTTAAAATTACATTTCCAAAACAGTTCAAAATATCGAAAATGTAATTCGCAATCAAAAGCCGATTCCGGTTTGAGTTGAAATGTAAATTCAAATAGGTATGTTAACAATTAATGACTCATGATTGTGGAGCCATTAAACCGATTATATATGTCTAGATTCGAATCAAATACTCTGAAATAGATTTCAAAAATATATTTAAAAAATTATAAGCAAAAACATTCATTAACATGACATAAGATTGACACGTGTACATGCCTACGGGCCGCATAATATAATCTGGCTTGCCGCATGTGACCCGCGGCCATGGTTTGCCAATCCCTGTGTTAGAATATTAATTTAAAACTTCGGCGGGGGGGGGAAAGGGGGACGCTGAGTAATATTTCTTTCTGCAAAGTGGGCAGTATGTCAAAAAAGTTTGGGACCACTGGTCTAGAACATGTAGAGTTAAGGAAGTATCTACAAATTGCCACTGCTTTAATAATTCCTGGAAATTTAGAAATGAGGGTATTGAAAAATAAGAGAGGAAATGGTTGTTTTAGTCCAAAGATAAAGAGGACGTTTATTGTTTTCCTTGCCTCCTATTTACGTCTGGTGTAAATACTATTCAATTTTGTTACTCCGATTGATTTGTGGACTGAAAACATCTAAGCCCACAAATTCAAATTCGCAAAAATTCATGGCAACATATAAACAATTTTACGAAATGGAAATTATTAGAAAAAATTGCTTGAAAAGTTCAAGTTTTGCTGTAATCTTTATTTATGCAACAATATCCCGTTTTATCCAACAACCTATTTGCTATTATTTAGTAAATAATAAACTCCAAATTAGTATTGTTCTTGTCTTATGCATTTTTATATTCACGTTGTACGACTGTCACTGTCAGACTAAAGTAATTATTGTCATAAATAAAATAACAGTAATTCAATTATTTTTTCTAACAAATGAAAAAGTCGCAAAGCTGAAACTTGTCAATTTATCAAGGCCTAGACAAACCCAGTTACGCCTCTGAGTATATAGAGCTCGCCTTAATTTTTTTCTGAAAGTGTTGAATTTTATTTTGATGTTGAATATGCACGAATAAATAATACTGCTTGGAAAATCCTAGCTACACCAATTAGCCTCGTTTGGTAAAATAGAAATAATTTGTTTATTTTAAATATAATAACACATGTAATTATAAGATACTAATTCATGAGTTGGCGTTTTAAAAAAAAATAATTAAAATCGCTTAAAAGATTTAAACTTTTAAATAAGTACACGTATAAACACTACATCAGTTTTTCTCTTCTTTATGTAATGGGAGTGTTCAATGTTAAGATCGTATGAATATTCGACCCGACATTTTAATATCACTGTATCTACATAACTCAGGAGGCTATTTGAGCAGTTTGTGACACTGTCTTCTCGCCTGTACACAAATAAATCTATTATGTGTGGAAAGAATACTCGCTATTATAATTTTAAAACAATCGCATACATATTAAGAGCTGTATCGTGTATAGAGTTTTAAAATTTAGAATGTACATTTTAAAATGAAATTACAGTCGTCGTTTAACAGCATTTAGCTGTGCACGTTATTAATAGTGTGACCAATTTTTCTTATTATTATTTATACAGACGCTCCTTCTATGCAGAAGATAATTGCGTCCACAGACCATGACAGATGATCTGTTGGCAAGTGATTCAGCGTTTACAGGCCATGGCTTTGAGGGTTCCACGCATTACCCAGCCGCCTAACTAGTGTTAGGTACCCATTCGGAGCTGGGTGACTCGGGGACGCCCTAGGCCCCGGGAACAAATCCTTGCCTTCACATGGATTCGAACCCGTGACCATCGGTATGCTAGTCGAGCGAGCTGCCACTCGAACACTGCGTCACATTAAATGCATTCCTATTTTCTTATAAGAACCAATTTGTTCTACTAATGTACTATAGTTAGTTTCATTGGATTTTGCTCGATTTGGTTGTCTTGATTCACGTTATTCCTCTAAAAATATATACTTCAATAAAAACAAAATGTTTGTACATTATAAATAAACAAAAAGAATAATGCTTATTAACAAGTAGTCAATACCAAAAGGTGTGTTTATATTTACAAATTATTCATGTTAAATTGTGTGTAATGTGAAATGTTATTCGGGAAATTCCCGGTGTTACAGGCAACCTTGTACTCCAGTCTAGAATATAACTCAGGAGTCTAACTATCAAAGGCAAAACTATAAACAGAAGCCAAAAATATACCGTTTTGCTAACACGAGTATACAGTAATAAAATAATAAGCTATTTATTACTTGTACATTATTTCTGTGTGTTAGCTTTGTAAGATAAGTAAAACTATTCTAAAGCAGCAAAGTTATTTTAAATTAAATAAATTATCAATAAATAACTTCATTTACTTTATATTACTATGTCTGATAATACCGTCAGATTTTTTTAAAGAGCCAAAAGTATAACCTTCTTTTCATTAGTTTAAAGTAATCGACTCTTAAATTACTAAGTCTCTAGTCTTTTTTGGGTTGAATTATTAATACAATAAATTAAATGGCCAATGAGTGTTATTGTTTCAAACACAAATAATATAAAAGCATTATTATATATATATATATATATATATATATATATATATATATATATACATATACATATATATATATATATATATATATATATATATATATATATATAACAGTTTTACTGGATTTTGATTTTTAAATAACAAATTATAACCAAGTTCCTATGCTACATGTCTTCGAATATTTAATTCCAAGCTTTATAAAGTAAACACTGATGACAACATCGAAATAACAGTTTATATCTTAAATATAAATTCAAAGAACTGTTCAGCCTGCAGATGAAAGCTTGGGTAGATGGTGAACATGTGTATTGAATCTCCAAGTCTTGTATAATCCACTACATCCTAACATTAGAAGTTAGATATTGACAGGATTTCGGCAACATTTGCTCTTTATCAATCAAAACAGATGCTAGAAATGTTGATATACGCCTCCAAATGTTTGTTAAATAATCATTGAAAACCTGAGAAAAATATACTATAATTCATCAAGCCACATTTTAAATGTCATTAATCATTTTAACAAAAACGTGAAAATAGATTAAAATAAATGAAACAATATTTACACAAATGTTAACCCTCACCTGTCGGTCTAGGCAATGGGGCGAAGTGTCAGAGGAGGTTTAGAGGAGTAGAACGGATGGCAGAAAAATTATGGCACAAATACTTAACTAGATGAAAATAAACTTAATCGACAGACCTTAATGAATTACTGCTAAATGAA
Source organism: Ampullaceana balthica (assembly GCA_944989445.1). Taxonomy (NCBI): domain Eukaryota; kingdom Metazoa; phylum Mollusca; class Gastropoda; family Lymnaeidae; genus Ampullaceana; species Ampullaceana balthica. The sequence continues at coordinate 241,934 of CALYLW010000801.1, read as the reverse complement.
CAGTTACATTAAGCACAATTATTCACTAAACATAATTAATACTTAAACTAATGTATTTAATTTCTTCTTTTTCAATTTTAAAAACATTTTATAGTTGTTGTTTCACTTTTGATTTGAGCATTCTAATGTCCTGTTTGACCATTTCATTTTCTTCGCCTAACTTCGAACAACATTTTCTGATGGTTCTTTAAAAAACGGAGCATATTTGTTGGTTGCGAGTTGAATGCAGTCACGTGATGCCCAGTGTCGTCAGCTGCGTGTGTCTTGGATTTTTATTCTCATCATGGAAAATATTGTTTTTCAAGAGGCTTTTCGTATCTTAAATTTTTCGTCACGTGAAGCATTCGTATCTCGAGGTACCACTGCATTAAACACATTGATTGTGAATTTAGTGAAAACCGAACAGGTTAAGGCAGGGACGTCCACACTTTTTGTATGGCGGGCCATATTCCTTGAAGTAATGATATTAGCCGGCCAGATTAAAATAATAAACACAAATGACATATGTTTAGAAATTGTTATTGCAAATTTAATGTTAATGGTGAAACTGAGATCTAGAATGCAGTAGCTAGGCGAGGTCAGGAACATTGCCACTGGTTTTGATACGTATGATATCACGCAAGTGAGAGTCACTTATTCACGCCTTTTTAAAATTTATAACTAATAAAATGAACAAAAAATTATTTTTTTTTAAAGATGAGGCCCAGCTGCAGTGAGGAATGTAGAATCTTGCATGAAAAAACCGAAAATATGTTTTTAGTCACAAACTTAAGTAGTCACAAAGGGGAATCGGAAGTTTTATTGATATTTATTGTGATCGATTGTGGGATTTAATGTGAGATATAAAATTTGATCAACTAACACTAAAGTTCTGAATCTCCCTGTGTGACTACTTAGTTTGTGACTAAAAAATTATTTTCTGCTTTTTCATGCAATATTCTATATTCCTCACTGCAGCTGGGCCTCATCTTTTAAAAAAAAATGTTGGTTTGTTCATTTTATTTTCTACCTTTACGCGTTAACAAAATATTTGTAAAACTTAATTTCATTCATGAAGTCTTGTTAAATGTCTTGTTAGCCAAGTTAATCTACCACGAAATTTGTGAGCAAAATTAGATTGTCTACATAAGACATTCTAGGATTTCACTTGTTCTATCTGGAATGTTTTTCTACACACACTACACATATCCTACTCACAACACGACTATGATTAGCTCTAACATACTTGACCTAGAAGCGTATTCTTGATAAAATTATGACTTAGATACTGAAAAAAATCAAAAGAATAAAACACATAAACATAGTTCCACTTTCATTGCAAGTGCTTGGTTCATCACACACTCGACTAACATTGAATTTTCAAAAAAAACATTTCACATAAACACACACAAACACAGTTCGAAATATGGAGGCACCCATTTTTAATGACTTTTATGTAGGTTTAAGGCCGATTAGTTAGCTATTTTTATTAGGGGATTTCCCTAGTTTTTTCACGTTATGCTGACCCAATATACAGATAAATTGAGGTAAAGTAAAAATGCATTAATTTAATTATGTTACATTAGATCAATCTGAAACTTTAATAGCATAATCCTTCTCACAAGCCAAACCTACTTTTAAAATGGCAGCACTCTAGAAAGTCAGAAAACGTGTTTACGAGAGTTTTGAAAAGTAGAAATCCTGACGACATATACATATCCTGACGGCATATACAAACTAAAAATGCATTAATTTAATTATGTTATATTTGATCGATCTGAAACTTTAATAGCATAATGCTCCCCACAAGCAAAACCTACTGAGAAAATTTAAATTTCAGCACTCTAGCAAGTCAGAAAACGTGTTTACGAGCGTTTTGAAAAGTTGAAATCCTGGCGACATATACAGATCCGCCTGCGTGCACGAGTTAATTTTATAGGGGCCTTAAAAATGTATTCTATCACAAGCATGTCAAGCTAAACAAGTTGAGAGTTTTCTTAGCAAATTTTAGAATCTTTTGGAATATTTCTTTATTCAGCTGACAGTAAAATACAATGAGAGTAAGATGTTGTAGTTTGCTACGTCATCTCTCAGAAACCCAGAGAGATCCAGGTGCAGATTTCCTGTAGCATTATCAGGGTCAACAGAGAAAGGAGGTATGTGATATCTACAAAATACCTCAGCATTTGCTCATTGAAGTTTCTTTCTGAACAACATGCCGTGATTTCCTGTAGTGAGGCGTAATGTGTGGTATTAGGCTGCATTTATGACAGCTGCCTTTGAAAAAGTTACAACTTGTTCCCAACTTCTTTGATATGGGAAAAGCATTGGCTTTCCCCTGCATTGTGGCTTGAAGATATGTGTTAAAAAAGGTTTAGATTAAATAAAAATTTCAAAATCTGCCAGCAAAGCAATATCAGATAGTTCTAGAATTGGTTGTTACTAATTTTCCATAAAGTGTGTAGAAGCGCTTAAGTGACATACCCTGACTTAGCCACCTTTTACCACTGTGATACACACCCTCTCCGTATTCTCCCTGGATGTCAAGAAGAAACTAATGAAACTGACCGTAAAACAGGGCTTGAGGGTGAATAGAGTTTATAGCTTTTATCACTGGCTTAACGACATTATCACATCAAAGATATTTGGCACAAAAACGTGTTGGTGAATGATAAAGGGAAGTTTAAAATCCTTGCCACCCTTTTCGCTGACATTGTTACTGACAAGTGTTGCTAGTACACTAAGCTCACTAATCATGGCATGACAACCATTAGTAATATTTCCAGATATTTTTTTTTCCATGTTAGTGTTATGTCCAGTGGCGTATCTAGAGGGGGGGCGGTGGGGCTGTCCGCCCCGAGGGGCACACATTTAGGGGCGGCATTTTGGGGCATTTGAAAAGTGCAACCTATTCCGACAAGCACCCTTTTTCTTTTGAAGGGTGAAACATAGGTGAAACAAAAATATTCGTAATTTCTAGTCCTAATTAACGGATTCCCACAACAATTGTTTGATTACATCGTGGATATGTACATGTTATAAGTAATGCAAAACCGTTCGAAAATTTAAAATCACTCAAAAAAGGTATCGATTTCTTTGCAATTTTAAGTGATATACGTTATACGACCATCCGATGACACTTTTAGATGAAAACTACACAAAAAACACATCACAGCTGGGCCTAATAATATGCTATTAATATCGCCACGATGGTTGTTTCGTGGAATTTCGACATTCGCAGAATGATGCGCGAACAAGTACATACAAATCACGGAGGTTCAAATATTTTGTTTAACTTGCAAGTAGTAGTTTATATAAAATATGGTTCATTTATATTACTGTTTGAGTTTTCAGAAAATTATTGTAAGGTACGTTATAAAAAATTAAATTTATTTTGTTTTTATTGCATTAAAGTAGCGCAAATAATTTTCGTTTTTCATTGAAATAAGGTTATTCATTAAAAATGGTACGCCTATCAAATGAAATTAATGTGTACATAATTTGAATTCGTCTATTTTATGGAAAATTATTAAGATTTATGGCAAGAACATGAAAATATTCAAATTTCTCCGTTAATAAACACCACAACAGGCATAAATAATTTTGAAAAAGACATACATTTTTAATTGGCATCTGAAGAAGTAACTAGTAAAACGAGATAAGATGCTTACATTTTACTCAATTCAATGCAATATTTTTATTTTCTGTTATCTCAATTTATGGGAACCCGTCATTTTTTACTTAATGCAAACCAAGTGCATGTAACAAAGAGATGTTCTAATACAAATGCTGTTATATCAGTCAAACAATTTCTGAAGAGTTAAAGATATCAACTGAACGCTGAGTTGGAAGGACAAAAAAATATGAGTGGGGAAAATCAAGAAGACGTGGTTCTATCTTTAGAACGAGAAGTACAACAGGAAATGATTTATCCATGAATGGAATTATAACAGAAAATAAAAGAACGCTTTGATGAGTTGCAAGTCCTTGCAAGAGAATATTCGTATTTAATACCATGTAACCTTCTAAATGAAGCATTTGAACATCAAATAATTTACTTTATTGACATTGATAAGGAACAGTTCAATACTGAAAGAAAAAGGCTCCATGTTTTTATGGCTGTACCTAACTACAAGAATAGGCATTATGTTAGAAAAACGGGTGGAAACGCCCCCTTGATCTATTTAAATTAATTCAAAAGTAAGATTGAAAAATTATGTACCCAACATTTAAATTTTCTATGAATATTTTCAACAATTGCTATCAGTGTCGCTAGTTGTGAAAGGAGCTTCTCCAAAGTGAAGTTGATGAAAATTATCTTAATTCCACAATGAGGGCTTTAAAACAACAAAATCGTGCAATATGGTCCATAGAACAAGATATAAACAAATAATCAGCGGCATAGCGTGGGTATGTGCCACAGCCGCTGTAGAAATTATGTCAAACGTATAAACCCTGGCGATAAGGCGAGAAAAGGCAATCATGACCACGGTAGAGCGATACCGTAGGTTGGAGAATGACGAACCCTGCTTCCAACTACAAGACCGATGGGTAAAGAGAACCCGACTGAAAAGACAATCCTTAATGGATACGGTCTCCGAACTAGAAGACTCAGTCCCCATACCAAAGCACAGGGAACGAATGCGACCTGTCCCTGCTCGAGGGCCACATAAAAGCTTTGACTTGTCTGAACTACGTTTGACACTGACAAATACAGCGGTTACTAAAGTCAGTCACGTCGAGCTCAAGCGAGACGAGACTCTGAAGACAATCGAGGCTTATGGCGACAGCGTGGTAAAAGTCTTCACGGACGGCTCACGTTTCAAGGATGGCAGAAGTGGATACGGAGTACGGCGGAGTACTGATTAAATAGCCCCAACCTGGACCTGACAGTATCGAACTGTCAGGGCCGTGCGGAGCCGCATACAGTAGTCACGACGCCGCACTGGAGACGATCTGCAAGGGTTTGAAGGAAGTGCGCCGACGTCTAGCAAGAAGAAAGGTTTTCCAGACCGTCGTAGTCTTCACCGACTCACGGTTTTCGCTCGAGACTGTGGGTCGATCCTCTCTGGACACGAAAACGGTCAGTGTCATTTTGGAATTAGTAAGTGAAATCCTAGAACATCCTTCAGTACATCACTGGGCACAGTGGCGAGCCTTATTCAGACAGGGTCGATAAGTTGGCGAGAGAAGGTACCTGCAGAGGAGTACCTCTATGACGATGCATGCTTGATGAGGCTCGCATGCGATCTAATGAACCGGGTCATAAGAGCCTAACGGCTCGACCCAAAAGAGAATGTAGATTCAAACACCTTGCATTACTTCATTACTTAAGACAGTTGTAAGCAATGTTCGAATTAATTATATTACTTTAAGCAGGTTAACTTCGAGCCTAAATATCTTTATAAACTTAAATAAACCACCTATTCTTGAATTCATTATTTCTTATTCTATTCATGGGGTTAAAATATTCCTTGCCTGACTATGTCATGTGGGATATTTTTAATACTCTAATTTGAAGACAAAATGTCAAAGACCAGTAGATTAGCTGGTATACGAAAATCATTTCTGTTTTCTAAGTTCTATTTAACTGCCAAAGCGTCACACGAATTTATACACTAATCTCATCTTATTAAGAAACCAAATTTCTTCTTAAATGTTGTTCTACATATTTGATTCGATCACCATTTGCTCTCTTGTTCTTTGATTGGAAGGTTTGATTCAAATGATGAGGTTTCCACATAACATTTTATCTAATTTCAAAGCATCCCTTAAGCATACCATTCCATTAGTTTCTCTGTGAGTAGCCACTGCTAAGATTTTATTTTGTTGAGCACTATATGTTTGTAAAGAATTTCGGGCTTTTTTTAAATATAACTTTAAACATAAAAAATATTTCATTGTGACTAACAACCTTCCTGCGTCTTTTCGTGTGTTGAGCTTTTTGAGTGCATCTTTAAGTCCTAAATCTTTCAAATTAACCTCAAAATGACTCCATGGTATATTCACTATTGTGTATTCTGAAGTCTGAATGCCTCGCTTGTAAAAGCAATTATTTATTTCTAACAGTGAAAAAGAATTCGTAACAACGCTCAAGTGTACTAAAATAGTTGGGGAATTCCTTTCAGTTGGAGTAGCATGTTAACAAATTAGGTTTAACTGTTTGAACGAGTTTGACATGATATTTTAAGTTTTTGAGCTTTGTTGAACTCTTGTATACTTTCCCGCCCTTAAAAAGTATTAACACACGTTGGGCATGTGTAATCCATTATTTCAAGATCATAATTTTTTTCAAAATCATTTCAGAAATGCCGTAAGCAGAATCCCTTTTGCTTGAATGAAATCTTTGAAAGATTCTACAGCGTCTACTTTTTGATTTTCAATCTTTACATATCACACAACTGGGCTTGTTTGATTATCATGTCAAATATTTGAAAGGCTATCAAATACAATGGAACAATATTTGGTATCTTGTTATTGAAGAAAGATGATATTTCGTGAACTGTATCTCCTAAAATAGCTATGAGCTCAGTTTGAATTTTAGATGACAAGTTTTTCACCCCTTTTCCCACTATTTTCTCGGATTGCTCGAACTTTTTTTGCAAGCTAATGCATTCGTTCCAGAATATTGCCTTTATTTGCAACATTATTTGCTATCTCTGTGACCTCAAAAAGTCCCATCAATTTCGCCAGGATTTAATAATGTCAAATATTCTATCAAGTACTTCTTGCCACTTTTTTTTCTCTTTTGCAACAACTAATTGTCGGTCTTTATTAATAGTATATTCTTTTTTATCCAATTTCTGATTCCTTTCATTTACAAAAAAATTGGTTATGTTGAGTACTTATTTAGTACTTATGTCGGCTTTTCTTTCATTTTATAAAAAATTAATTTCACGTTTTAACAATTAGCTAATTAACAACGAGGAATTTGCCGCTAAATTTTACATTAGGGTTTGCTGTCAAATTTTAAGAATTAGTGAATATTCACCACATTAGTGTCACGTTCTCATACTAATTTAGCCTCTTTTTTTAAATTTTACAATAGTATTAGTATCAAAAGAATGTATATCCAATAAGGAATTTGAAGTTTTGGCAGTTAAAACGTTCACATTCTTTTGGATAGTTCCTTTATTTCTTTTATTAATTTCTTATTTGGATTTTATTTATTTGCGATTTTAAAAAAAAGTTTTTTTTTACATTTTCATTTAAAGAAACAAGTTAACGACTAGGAATTTGCTGCCCCTCTCAAAGTGCCTCCCTGGGCATTTCCCCCCCCCCATCTACCCCCCATCGCTATGCCACTGCAAATAATTTAAATTTTGATAGTATAATACACGATTTTTATATTATGAAAGTTAGGACATTAAATGTAAAAATATGATTACATACTAATGTATACAATTTCTTTGTTTGTTAAAAAAATCATTTATAAATGTAAAATAAAAGAATAGTAATTATAATGGTTTTTTTTTGTTGTAAATTTGGAATATGTATTGTCTCATTGCTGAAACCTAACTAGCTTTCTTGTGGCCTTTAAAAATATATAGTGTATTTTTATAAATGTGTATTTATAGGTATATCATATATGCAGCCTCTTTAATTACTGCTTACATAAATATGGCATGCAATGGTAAACATGCTCCCCACCTTTACTTCGTTTCAATTATAATTTTTTATTCATGCTTCTTAATTTATAAAAACTATCATATAATGACGTCACGCAATTTTGGCTGATTTTTCACCCCTCTGCCCTCGTTACACGTCGCCACAAAAACAAAGACACTTCTTCAATAATAATGACATAAAGTTGTGACCCATCATCCACCATAGAAGCCGTATTTTCTATTTAAAAATAACCATGTTTTAAATCATTTAAAAAAAATGAAGTATGCTTTTTGTGTAAGGCTGAACAGTAATATCGTAACACGCGTTTTACGTAAACGTCCTTAAATACAGTGTCAGTAATCAATATTTAAGTTGTACTTTTATTTAAAGTTGTGCGTTTTGACGTGACGTCATGTTTACAAACACACCCCTCTCGTAACACATCGTAACAAATGTATAACTTCACCCCCCCCAGTGCGTCACGTCATTTATGAACGGTCCCTAAAAAGAGCGGCACATTGGAGACCACCCCGGGCGGCAAAAGTTCTAGCTACGCCACTATTTATGTCATTAAAAGCAGAACAAACAGAAGCAAATAAATCGGTTCCCTTTCTTTGGTCTTTAAAGCTCTGAAGGTTAAGTTATTCTTCACTCACACACATGCCATCATTAACTCCTTAAAAAATAAGAATTTTGGCAGCGACAGATGCATCAGTGCTTTCATCACAGCTATCGAAAACAAAATTGTTAAAGAAACAAAACATCCTCGATTTTGGGCTATCATTTGACGTACTCAAAACAAAACAGAAGTATATTTTTTATAAATGTAATGTCGTTATAGAAATAATACGTTAGTGAATTATTAATTTTTTCAGATGGGGCCGTGGGCCAGATAAAATTGCATCGCGGCCGCTTTTCGCCCACAGGCCGGACTTTGGACACTCCTTGGTTAAGGACATTTACTTCTTAGAGTTTATTTGGTAAGTTTATTCTCGTGACAAATGAAAAATACAGTTACTGATAAGTTTTCTAGCTTAACTGTTAAGTGAACAGTTAATGTGTGGCCCAATTTATAGTCTAGTATCCTTTGTCAATCTGCTCGCCTCTTGTCGTCTATCTCCATCTCCGCCTCGCTCTAAGTCAGTCTGAGTTTACTGCCTTGAAAGATAAGATAAACAGGAAACGTTCTAACATATTAAAAATTTTAAAGGCATACTTATGATAAAATACCAAAATTAAATTGACACCGTGATAATTCTAGTATTAAATTAATCTTGTTAAATTAAAATTTTAAGAAATATCACACGCTTTTAGTAGTAAAATGTAAATCTCTCTTTGTCTAAAGGACTTTCAGACTAATTCAATCATTACTATTTTCATTTTCCGACTAATGTGTAAATAGTTACCTAAAATAACAGGCTCATATGTTTTTCGCTTGTACACCTAAGTTTAAAATTTTTGAAATGCATAAAACACCGTTTGGTGCAAGGGTCATGAATACAATTTTGAAATAATTTTTTTTTACGTAAACACATTCAACGTATAGCTGTTTGACGCTATTATTCATACCGACCACACATTGTACAAAAACATTTACGATAAAAATGTCATATTTTACATGTATATATATATATATATATATATATATATATATATATATATATATATTTAGAGTGGCCCAAAAAATATTTTTTTCGATTTTTCTAAATTTAAGCCCTGCATTGTGTTCTGCCATAGAAAAAAGTGTTTTCTGAAAAAATGAATACAATCGTGAAATATTTAGGGGTTGCACAAAGGCAATGAAAACATTGATTTGGTACTAAATAGAAATGTAATGGTTTATATTGAATGTTTAGTGTTAAACATGAAATAACAACCTCAAAACAAATATAATAATAGAATACAACAAAGTGTTTACTATTTATGTATGTCATATTCACTGACTCATTTTTGCTAGTCCAGTAATCACTGTGGTCTTCTTTGCATCCGGATATAATCGTCGGTGTTCTTGCACCACCTGAAGAAAGAATTGCTTCTGATCTTCTTTTCTGCAAAAAACTTCATTTAAATCCTGAATCAGTTTCACTCGTCTTTCGGTAGTGTCATTAACAACTTTCAAATTTGTTACAACCTTTTCTGCATGTTTGTATTCATTGTTGCTGCTCCATGTTTCAGGGGACATCTCCAAAAATGAATGTGACAAAGAAATTCTAAATCTTGTGTTTGTTCTGTTAGTTTTTCAGCACTCTGATGGGTGATTTCAAAAAAGTTTATCAATTTTTGAAGAAAATGCAATTTCATTTGAAATCTGCTTCTCTGAGCGCCGATTCTTTGCTTTACTCAAACACTGCTACTGCTGATGGACTTTTAAAAGACGATTTTCTATGTGGTAGCTGTAAGCTGTTGGAATTGCAGCTTTCTGCCAGATAGTAAGAATTTCACTAACAGTTATTCTAGCACAGTCTTTAAGAGTTTTATTGTTTTCTCTATGATGGTAGAAAAACACTGATAATGTCTCGCGAATTAAACAGTTACATATTATAAACATCAAATAACAAAACATATTTTATTCAGGTTCATCAATATTCGGGATAAAATATGGTAAATGGAAAACATACCTAAATTTTCAGAGTGCTTGTGCAACCTCTAAATTTCATCTGAAATTTATGAAATTTTATATTTCGGACTACTTTTTTTTGTGGTAATCAAATGAGGGGTTTAAATCAAAGGGGAAAAAAATTATATCTTTTTTGGGCCACCCTAATATATATATATATATATATATATATATATATATATATATATATATATATATATATATACATATATATATATATATATATATATATATATATATATATATATATATATATATATATATATATATATACAGAGAGAGAGAGAGAGAGAGAGAGAGAGAGAGTCAGCTTGTAAAATCTAATATGTCCATTTTAGTGGGATAATAAGTTACTCATGCTTTCTGGTTAAAATGGTAAAATTCTACAGCATATTTTTGCTGTGGTCATTTAAAACCTACAATATAGACTGTATTTTATTGTTTAAATATCAAGAACTTGCAAAACCTAGTAAGTCGCTCAGACATTCACTAAAAAACAAGCTAAGTTATCCCTAGATAGCAACTATAGATATTTTGAGAATGGGAACCAATCACAAATTAGTTTACCTGCAATAGACATTGTTTCCGTTACAATCAAGAAAGCTAAGAAGTTTTAGTGAAAATGGCAACACATATCAAATCAGCATAAATTTAAAAAAGAAGACATTTTTTATTTAATTAGAAAACAATTTTTTTCATTTTTTGACTACAAAAATTAGGCCTTATCTTAGTCATAGAATTAAGAACATAGTGATCTAGTTAAAGTCAATTTTGTTATGGTTTATTGACACCAGTCATTAGCACGACAAGTGTGATTATATTTCTCTAGACAATTCTCTTTCATTCTCATTGTGTTTATATATATATATATATATATATGTATGTATAGATAAGCAGATATGTAGAACTTTAATGTTAGAACAATGTGCCATAAGAATAGCTTTGTATGATTTTATACAAGTATTTTTTTTTCTTTTTCCTGTTCAAATTTCCCCGCCATTGACCAGAAATTATGTTTCAAATTTCTCAAAGTATAACTAATTATTATTTTAACAGAAAACAAATGTAAACATATACAACATGCAGAAATAAAAAGCAAGGACGTAAAAATAATGTATTTTCATTTTAATACAAAAGGAATCCCACTTTCTGTCACGTGTGAATCACGAGTTGGATGACGGAGAGGTCACGTGAGTGAAAGCGCGGGATGAGGAGTGGTCAGAATTATGTGGGTAATGGCGAATTGTGTGGCTCAGGACTCAGCGTTGTATATCCTCAAATTATATATGTTCTGAACATAGTATACATATTAAATTTGTTTTATTGAAACCAATTCTTCAGAGGATTATCGTATGCAAGGTTATGCATTGAGACAACGCCTACAAGATATATTAATAAGTAAAACATCACAAAGATGTTACACTTTTCTTTAATGAACTGTTATTTTCAGAACATTTAACCGAATAATTTGAACTCTGCGCTGAAATAAAAATGTATTCAATTAACTATAGTGACTGTCAGTATATATTATGTTGTTTTTTTTTAATTAAAAAATTTAAAAAAAAATAACATAATGTTGAGTAATGTGGGCCCGGTCAAAACAGATATGTAATTAAACATTTTCATAACCTGCATATAATTTTGCAGGTTGTTATATATATTGTGTGTGTATATATCATTTTATTCGGGAGCGAAGAATTTAGTACATTTTAGCATGTTTCCGTTTTTTCGCATTAAATTTGAATCGTTTGTATGTCTTTCAATTTTTTTACACAATTAATAACAATAAGATTTGTTTCTTTTAAATTTAAGGATCTTCTGGCTATTTTTAAATTAGTGATCAAGGGTCTATCAATTCGTGGTTAGTTCACCCATGATCCGTTTCTAAAAAAAATAGTAACCAATACGCCACTGAGCAATTTCAGTTCTTTTATTGAGTACACCACTCTCTCAACCTGGCCGTCGTATCGCTACTCTGTGATCACTTTATGTTCCCCCCTGCGTTCCTAGTCGCAACCTAAACTACTACTCTCATGGAAAACTGACTCCTATAATCTCGGCGAACGTGCTCCTACTTTCTCGACACACTGCTCCTTCTCTAATGGAAAACTGACTCCTACTCTCTCGGTGACCTTGCTCTAGCTCTCTCGCGCTCTTGCTCTTACTATCTATAGGCACATTGCTCCTAATCGTATTGAAAACTGGCTCCTAGTCTAGCAGCGACCTTGCTCCAACTATCACTTAGACATTGCACTGGCTCTTTCGGCACCCTTTCTCCTACTCTCTCGGCCCAATGATCCTACTCTCTAAGGACACTGCTCCTACTCTTATGGAAAACTGACTCCTACTCTGTCTGCACCATTGCTCCTACTCTTTCTGCGAACTCGCTCTCTTGGCAGCCTTTCTCCTACTCTGTCGACACAATGCTCCTACTCTCATGGAAAACTGACGCCTACTCTCTCGGCTACCATACTCTTGCTCTCTTGATGAACTTGATCTTGTGCTATATCACGCTTCTCCTACTCTCTTGGCTCACTTTCTCATACTATCTTGGCACAGTGAATCCAACTCTTTCGGCACCTATGCTCCTACACTATTGGCACACTGACTTATGGCGTAACAATTCGAGGGCTAAGGGGGCAGTGGCGTAGCTAGAACATTTGCCGCCAGGGACTGTCTTCAAAATGCCACCCTTTTAGGGGCCGTGCATTAATGACATCACGCACCTGGGGGGGGGGAGGGAGTCACACATTTGACGTCACATCAAAACGCGCAATTTTAAATAACAGTTCCACTTAAATATATGATTACCGATACTTTATATAATGACGTTTTACATTGCTTCACGCGTGTTACGATATTATAGTGCATCCTTACACTAAAAACATATTTAAATGACATCAAATTGATTTGAAACATGCTCATTTTCAAATACAAAAGTACGGCTTTTATGAGGGGGGGGGGTTTGTGACGTCATACTGAAAAAAAGGGGTCTACGTTTTTGTTACCATATGTGACAAGGGGGGAGGTGGTAAAAAAAATCAGCCAAAATCGCGTGACGCCATTTATGGACCACCCCTTAGGTCAATAATATGTTTTTTTTTAATAAATTAATGAACATGAATAAATAATTGTAATTGAAAGGAAGTAAAGGAATGGGAACATTTTTACCATTGCATGCCCTATTGATGTATGCATTAATAAAAGAGGCCGCATAAGATGATATACCTATAAATACACATTTATAAAAATAGAAGATACTTTTGTAAAGGACACACGAAAGTTAGTGAGGTCACAGGTCCCAACACCCCTCCAATGAGACAAAACATATTTCAAATTTACACCAAAAAAACATTACCAATTAATATGCTTTTCTTTTTTATTTATAAATAAATCATTTTTTTATAAACAAAGAAATTGTATACATTAGTATGTAAACATTTATTTATTTACTTACCTAACTTTTACAGTAGAAAAATTTGTATTATTCTATCAAAATTTAAATTATTTGTAATATCTTGTTCTATGGACAATATTTCTCGAGTTTGTAGTCTTCAATTAGTCATTGTGGAACGAAGATACTTTTTTTTATCAAATTCAATTTGGAGAAGCTCATTTCAGAAATAGATGCACTGATAGCAATTTTTGAAAAAAAATCTAGCAAAATTATTATGTTGGGTACATACTTTTCCAATCTATACTGTTGAATATATTTTAATAGATCAAGGGGGGCCTTTTCCTTCGTTTTTCTAACATAATGTTTCTTCTTGTAGTGTAGGTATAGCCAGGGCTGGTCTTAGGCCACTGCAACCTATACTGCCGCAGTGGGTCCCGCGCTTTCATAGGCCTCACCTATCTTAATTTTCACTTATTATCCTTATTAATACCTTATTCCTACCAAAACTGGGCCCCGCGGAATCCATTTCGCATACTAAGCTGCATAGGGCCCCGCAATTGCTAAGACCGACCCTGTGTACATCCATAAAAACCTGGATCCTTTATCTCTTAATATTGAACTGTTCTTTATCAATGTCAATAAAGAAATTTATTTGATGTTAATATACTTCTTTTAGTAGTTTACATGATATTATTCGCGAATATTTTCTTGCAAGGACATGCAACTCATCAACGCGTTCTTTTATTTTCTTTTATAATTATATCAATGGATAAAAACATTTTTCGCTGTACTTCTTGCTCTAAAGATAGAACCACGTTTTCTGAATTTTCCACACTCATATTTTGTTCTACTTCTAACTCGGCGTTCAGTTGATATCTCCAACTCTCTATAAGAGCGTTCTGTATCATCATTTCTCTTTGTTTCATGAAATGGGTTTGAATTATTTTATTAAAAGACGGGTTACCATAAATTGAGATAACATAGAAAAGAAAAATATTGCATTGAACTGACTAAAATTTCAGCATCTGATCTCGTTTTACTAGTTACTTCTTCAGATGTTTATTAACAGAGAAATCTGAATATTTTTATGTTCTTGCCATAAATTTTAATAATTTGCCATGAAATATACGATTTCAAATTATTTACACATTACTTTCATTGGATAGGCGTAAAATTTTTAATGAATATCCGTATATGAAAGAAAAACGCAAAATATGTGTGATACTTTAATGCAATAAAAACAAAATTAATTTAATTTTTATTAAGTTACCTTACAATAACTTTCTGAAAACTGAAACAATAATATAAATTACTACTTGAAAGTTAAACACATTATTTGAACCATCATGCCATGTAGGTACTGGTTAGCGCATGTCGAAATTACACGCAAACTATTGTGGTGATATTAATAGCACATTTTATTCGGCCAAGTCGTGATGTTGGTTTGTGTGTGTGTGTGTGTATGTGTGTGTGTGCAGTTTTCTTATAAAAGCGCCATCTGTAACGTATACGGCTTTATTTTCCAAACAAATCGATGCCTTTTTTGAGCGATTGTAAATTTTGAACTGTTTTGCGTTAGTTATAACTACCACTATGTAATCAAACAAATGTTGCGCGAATCCGTTAATTAAGAGTCGAAATTAAGAATATTTTTGTTTCACCTTGGTTTTCCCACTTCAAAAGAAAAAGGGCGGTCGTCTGAAGTTTCTTTACTTTTCTAATGCCCTCAAAAGCCGCCCTATATATGTGTGCCGCCCGGGGTGGACCACCCCCACCGCTGCCCTAGCTACGCCACTGTAAGGGGTGTATGCCCTATGAGAAATATTATTAGAGTTGGAAAAATGCACAGAGTTATTTAAAAGAATAACAGACAAATGTACTGAAGTACAAAGATGAATAAGTAATACGAAAACGTGACACTGATATTTTGAACAAGAAATCACTCTTTACGTTTGTGAGTAGAACATCTGTTAGCGATTCCTATGTGTCCATTAAAATAAGTCAAACAAATGTTTACTGTCAATTACCGGTAGCGTTTACTAAATTTACAAGATAAAATTTAAGAAATCAAAGTAGCCAAGGTTTGTTAATGTATAACATTTTTAAGTTGAATTTTTAAAAAAAATAGTTAAACGATATTTTACATTAAATTATTTTTAGTGTAGCCGTTTTAGAATACATTACACAGGCCAAAACTTAGACACCAAAAAAAAACCCCAAAAAAACCAAACAGGTACGCGATTAAACAACAATCAGTGTCGTAGCTATTCTTCGTGACAACCAATACATTAAATTCAGTACAGCCCAGATCAAAGTACTGTTTAGATCTAGGTTCATGTGAGGCGCTTAGTTAGCTTGAGATATGTGTTTAGGTGTTCCGCTGAATTAGTTAGGCATAAAGTCAATGACCTTACGGAATGTTAGAATTCGCGAGAGATAAGGGGAGCTCAGAGGTGGGCTTGTTTATTGATGAAATACAACAGGAAAACGCAAATAGTCATTTGTTGAGCGGGTAAAGACTAGCTATATGTCTTAAGATATAGATTGATTCAAGACGGGGATGTACTGGCCATTTAATGTGTCTTTCGAGTCATGGTTTGCTGACGTATGAAGAAGTCTGCTTAGGAATTCTTCACGTTCTAAGCAACGGTGGTCGAAACACGGCTCCCGAGTCACATGTGGCACTTCTGTGTTCAAATCACGGCTGGCATTCAATTTATTAAAGATATATTACAAGGATTACTGAAAGATTTCCTAGCCATGTTTTAAGACTGATATTGCCTCAATGCAACCTTCAACAATGTTTTAAATATTTGAAAACGGCTCTCAGTTACTACGGGTCTGGCCACCCGTAGTCTAATGAGTTATTTTAATGTAATAATCACACAAAGGGAGGCATGAAGGAGTAATGTATATGTGTGTGTATGTGTGTGGGTATGAGTGTATGTATGTCTGTATGTATGTATGTATGTATGTATGTATGTATGTATGTATGTATGTATGTATGTATGTATGTATGTATGTATGTATGTATGTATGTATGTATGTATGTATGTATGTATGTATGTATGTATGTATGTATGTATGTATGTATGTATGTATGTATGTATGCATGCATGTATGTATGCATGTATTTATGTATATGTGTATGTATGTATGTATGTATGTATGAACGTATATAGTATGTATGTATTTATGTATGTATGTATGTATGTATTCATTTTTGTATGTATGTATGTATATATGTATGTTTGCATGTATCTGTGTATTTATGTGTGTGTGTGTATACATATATGTATTTATGTATATATGTATATGTATGTATCTGTGTGTATGTATTTATGTGTGTGTATGTATGTATGAATGTACATATGTATGTATGTATGTTTTTTTGTATGTATGTATGTATGTACGCATGCATATACGTATGTGTGTACGTATGTATGTAAGCATGTTTGTTTGTAATTGTGTTTAATGTTTCTTTTTTATTAGATTTGGTACATAAATCTTGCAATATTAGTTATTATAATGAATATTTTCATTTTTTAGAAAAATATTTTCTTACCATAGTTAGCTTAATTCTAAACCTATAGACCTCATCATATTTAGCCAGTGAGAAATTACGCGAAAATACATAGTTTTACATTTGGCGTCACTCGTTGTGAAAGTGTCACCCAGTGCCGTCTGCACCACCAGCAGCCAACCCCAGTGACACCTCTGCGTCTCACAACACACTGCGTAGCCCACAGAGTTTTAAAAAAGCTAACCACCAATAGACAATCAGGTCATAGGTTAACCAGGTCATGGGCGTAACTATGTTTTTTTACCTCGAGTGGTTATCTAATTGGTTCGCTCCAACCCCATTTCACCCGACTTCCACAGTAGATTTAAACTGAGCCTACTGAACATTGTAGGCCGATACTTTAGATGGTAACAAACTTTCTCACCGTCTTAACACCTGACGTTTGTGAGACTTTAACATTTATTGTTACATCACAAACCCATGCTTTCAAATACATAATCCTTGTTTTATGAAACAAAACAATACCTTTATATACATAAAACTGTATGTGGGTCAATTTGTACAGCGGAAAAAAAATCAAGTAATTGATCATTTTTTCAAAATTTGTTACGCCCCTGAAGTGTGTCAAACTGTGTGTTCATAACCCGCTATATGTACGCCACAAAGATAAATTGCATTAAAGTAAACATGTGTGAATTTTACTATAATACAAATGTAATTATTAGTTATTCCTTTTGTTTTTGAGTGATCTCTTTGTGTTCAATGGAAAGTGTGATGGTAGAGGATTTATTTTGGGGAGACATTATTTTACAGGGTAGGGGAATATTTATTTTAATCGGGAGGAAAATATTTTCTCCCCCGGAGAGTTTGTTTGACAATAGATCCCCTGTGGGAGACTCTGTATGGGGGAGGGTTTATTTTACAGCACCGGAACATCTGGATAACGGGCAAAGTGAAAACGCAAGCCATCAAATGGTTGAAATCGTCTGAACAAGCTATTTAACGGCTACAATATAAATTCAACAGCAGGTCGTGTTGCTTACTGTTCTAAATAACAACATATTGGCTTTTCTGGGCAGGGTGCGAGTAAGGTCGATCACGGCCACTCATCCCCTGCCGGTAAAGAACAAAATGAATGCACGTGTCGTAAAACACACTGACCATGAAAGAACAACTCTTAATTTTTTACAGTTAAATGTGTGTGTCAACTGACAAAATCGCAGGAATTATTAAAGCTACTCACGAACCAGATGTGGACGTAGCACCATTTCCAGAAAGCTTTTGCATCGAAAACCGTTTCATCTGACTGGTTATTCTATCAGTGTAATTACGACCGAACATTTCAAGACTTGTAAACGTGTTTAGGAACGAATTAACGCTTAAGGTATAAGCAACAGTTATACCTTGACTATAAATGTGTCCGTGCTTTTGATATCACCGATATCAATTATTAATTAGAAACAGTATGGTTAAATGATAATCGCATGTGATTTAAATGCCTACACACATGACATGAACTAACCCAACAGGAATGCATTGGAGCCGCTACACTGAGGAGGTTTGCTACAAGACAAATCTCAAAACTAAGTTTTCAAAAAGCAAAAATTTCGTCTGCACTACTGCATACGCATAACAAGAAGTCATTACCAGATCTGTCACTTGTAATAAATACGAAGATCATATAATGAATCAGGTGATCGTAGCGATACTATTCATACAACATACATTTCCTTTAAATAGAGTTCAAGGGGAAAAAATAAAACGGCTGCTGTTAACAATTTTATTTATATTTGAATTGCTTCTGTTCAAGCTCTGAAAAGATTTATTGGATTTCCTGGGGAAAAAAATCAGCATTTTGTGAATTTCTCGCCAATCATAACAACTATGCGGTTAAAACAAACGTCAATCGACAGCTAATAATATTTAAAACGATTTTGGTGAAAGCATATTTAAAAATTCTCTTTTCGTTCGACTCCCGTAATTTTAGCAGCGATTTGTAGATAACAATTGTTTTGTTTAGTTTCATAATTATTGATTTAAAATTACTTTTAATATAATCTAGAATGATAGTTAATGGGGTTTTACCACTTTGTGAATGCTAATGTTAGACTGATGCGTGGTGCGCATTATATTGACATATTCTTGGTTTGACTATGGAATGATTTTCCTTGAATTAAAAAAAAACAAAAAACTTCGAAATTCTTTGTTGGAAATTGCGTTTAAATTTATCATTCAAGATTTTGTTCTCATTACGTGTTTGAATTAAAGGTCACATTGTGTGTTCTTAATGAAAAAAAAATATTAAAAAACATAATATTACCCAAATACAGAAACGAAGTAAAAGATCACAAAAAATAATCATTAAAAAATAAAGCTTTATTAATACAGTAATACACAAGTAGATATTTTAGCTACATTTTTTCATTAGTAAAAATAGCTTAAACCAATAACAAAAATAGAGTTCATCATATTAAACATGCTACAAAGGGAAAAAAAAATAAATATAATAATAATTGTATTTATTTAAATTATCTATCACTGTCTTTTCATAAATTTCGATTAATGTCAGAAATGTAAGTTTAAGACGTCATTAAAATGAACATCTCAAGGGAAGTTAAAAAATAGGTAATTGACATTTTTTTAGAAAATAATATTTTGAACTAAATTTTATTTTATTAAAGCCACATCTAAATAAATTAATACATTATAATAATAGTCAGGGGAAGTTTGTACATTAAAAATATATAAATTATTATTTATAATCAATATTTGTTTTTATAAATTGAAAAACATTTTTTCAAAATATTTTCTTACATTTGTATCGAATTTTATGGATTAAAATTATTTTTTCGATATTTAATCGATTAAATTTTTAACGATTATTCGAGAAATTAATCGTTAATTTCCGCAACCCCAATTAAAAAAAAATATTTATATATATATATATATATATATATATATATATATATATATATATATATATATATATACAGTAACCCCTCGCTACTTCACATTTCGATTATCACGGTCACGCTACTTCAAGGGTTTTCAGTATATTAATATTTTGGATTTACGTTATAAATCCATAAAAAAACGTGATAGACAAAAATTAAATATTAAAAATAATTAAAACATCAACAATTGTTTATTATACATTTTGTTTATATTTTAGGTGGAATAAAAAAGTAATTAAATGTAAAATATATATATGTATAATTATATATGATTTATATTAAAAAAATACACTTAAAATAATTACTGGAACACGTATGAACGTATTGTTAACGTTCTTTCCCCCTATCTCTCTAATTGCTTAAATTATTTTTTTTTAAATTTGTTTTAATAATTTTTTATTAGTTTAATTTGTAATTTCTTTTAAGAAATTATTTTTTACATAATATGTTTGTATGTATGTATTGCATATGTATTGCCACAGTAACTCGCCTGTTTGTTGTACGTACTTGCTTTAAATTCTATAGTGTTACAGGTGAATTTATATACAGTACTGAACTGTAATAGTGTACTGTACAACCTAACAAGTGTTTCAATATTTCTATTATTATTATTAATATAGTACAATGTTTTTATAAAAATTACAGTAATGGTATTAAACATCCTATAAACAATTAAAGAACGTACAAATAATGGTTTTGTCCTACTTAGCGGATTTTCGAATTTCACGGGTGGTCGCGGTCTCTATCCACCGTGATATTCGAGGGAATACTGTAAATATATTAAAATATTAATATGGCTGAGCAACTTTTTAAAAAAAATAATAAAATGATATTGCCTTAAAGCCAATCAAGATTCCAATTACAATGGCAACACCAAATGTATAAACGTACATGTAATGTTACATTTAACATTAAACTAAACATAAACGTTAAACATTTTCATACACTAATTATAAATTTAAAATTTGACAAAAATATTGGATTTAAAAAGTATATTTAAACAAAAACTTAAACTAATATATCTTGAACAATGATTTTAATACAAACATTAATAGAATATTTTAAATCTTCTTCTTCTTCTTCGTTCTCTAATTTTGAGTTTTGCGTGCCGACGAGTTTTGCGCAAATTGGCCCGTTGTCTCCGACTTCAGCCTGCTGTTTTATCTGGATGTTCTTCTATAGCCTTTGGTCAGCCAATACTATCTGTAAGGCAGCAGCTGATATTGAACCGCAAGCCTACAAACTTACCGTACGCCCAGGAGACCTTAACGAAAATAGTAAATTAAAAAAAAATATTCCTTAATATTTTCTCTTATTGAGCCTATTAAATCAAGTTTTTCGATTTCTCAGACTATCGGGTCCGATTAGCGATCAGATTGATATATACGATTTTATTAATTTATTTAATGTATGATATTTTCAGGGATTCATGAAAACATATTATAAAATAGACTATGTTTTGGGGCATCTAAATCATCGGGGGCTCCTGGCCTTAGCCCGTTCACCCCCCCCCCTCTTAATACGATATAGTTCTAACACTTCGCCTACTTATCAAACTAAATGAAAAGCGTATTAAGCAAATGGCAGTAAAGGAATATGACTCAGAAACAAAAAATGACGACAGCTCTTCTGAAGAATTACTGCGATACACAATTGAGATGAATGTTCCTAAATATATTATTCTATTATATCTTTAAAATGTGTTTCTTTTTAAAATTATAACTTGAAAGCAATTATTTGTGATTTAAGAATTTATAAATGATGATGATTCTATGTATATTAATAAAGTTTATATTCTAGTTTAAGATCAATGACAGTTTGGGGCGAATAATTGGAAGTGATGATTGCCATTTGAGAATTTTAATACATTGCTAAAGCGATGCAACTAGTCTCTTGCCGTTTCTGTAATGGATTTTATTAAATAATAAATCAAATGCTATATATGCATTGTGATCATTTGAAGTTAGTTAAAATTAGTATATTAACTTGACAAAAATATTTAAAATTGTATAAAATATGTATGCAAGAAAGATTAAGAGTCATTAGAAATGATAAATAATTAAATTTACCTATGTTTCACATTTAACACGAATATTGCCGGTTTAATCTGCAGTTCGACTGTAAGCGGGGTCTGCGCTGTTTTTCTTTTTTAAAAGGGAGAGAAATGAAATAGAATTAATATAAATAATTTAATGTCTATTGGAAAGTAATGCTCTACCAGACAATTTAAAATTCTCCTAAATTTAAATTTCTTAATCAAAATGTCTTAAGCTTTTCAAGTTTTGACTTCAATTTCCTAAACATTTTGGTCAGATTTTACTTTACTAATTTCATTACTGTTTTATTTTCTTGTGATGTTTGATTTTTTATTAGGCATCGAAGGTCGTTTGTCCTCCAGAATATGCCGCTCTTTAGTTTTAATAAAAACTGAAGGAGGAAATTGATTTTAAAATGAAAGTGTTCATTAATTAAAATCAAAATCGAATTTCTTTCAGTTGTGACCTATAAACATAGCTCTTTTTAACTGTAAATAAATATAAGTAAAAAACATATTTTTAAAAACCAAGTTTTTATAAGCGGACTAAAAAGAAGAAAATAATGTAAAACGTATAAGTTCAAGTAATTGTATTATATAAGACTAAAAACGTTGGGCAGGCGCTTATGAGGTTTGATATATGCAGTTCATTCATTCTCTCACTTATATATATATATATATATATATATATATATATATATATATATATCTTTTGCTTTCTAAATTATAAATCTTTAATTGTTATACCAAACACCCACCCCACAAACCAATTAACTGAATTGATCTAAACCAGTGGTTCCAAGACTTTATTGATTCTTTGACCCATCGGCGTAGCGTTGGTATGTGCAACCAGGGGCAGAACCCAGGTTTGTCGCACCCCCACTACCCTTAAAAATATTATTTTGCTATAAACCAACAATTTTTGTAAAGTTAATGAAATTAATAATGACATATGTTTATGTCAAATAGGAATAAAACAACTTTCATTTCTAGATTAAAACTTAAGTTGTTGTTTTTCCTCATGGCACACTCTTAGATGTATCAATAATTTATGCACAACAGCCAAAATAGCATTGTTGATTGTAATTATTTTTTTAAATTAACTTTTATTGCAGCTGGCATTAGTAGGTAAGGTCCAATTTGGGAACCACTGATCTAGACTAAAACTGGTACAAAACAACATAATGGCATATAATTAAATAAATTAGGGCAATAAGATACTAATGTCTACTACTCCGGGTAAAGGGGTCCAAAATGTTTTTTGTAGTACAAGATTGAAGAATTTATCCCCCATTTTTTTTTCAAAACCTTGACAAATATGGACAGACATATCTACCATGATCTAGATTAAATACTAGAGGTGTTGTTAATATGACATCAAGCCTAGTTTAGGACCTGTGGCATAAACAATATGTAGTTGTCGTATTTGCTACTGTATGGATTGATGAATATTTATCAAACTTAATACACTAAACTTTGATAACTCACAATAAAACACTATTTCAAAAAACAACTCTTTAGAAATATCGTTTTAGAATAGACGTCCCATAATTCATTCTTCTTAAATAATGTTAATAAAATAGTTTTTAAAAAAACCCGTAAAAAACACGTTTTTACTAAAAATTCTTTATATTTGAAA
The DNA here is from genome assembly GCA_944989445.1 of Ampullaceana balthica. Classification (NCBI taxonomy): domain Eukaryota; kingdom Metazoa; phylum Mollusca; class Gastropoda; family Lymnaeidae; genus Ampullaceana; species Ampullaceana balthica. Next base: position 218,182 of record CALYLW010000801.1, on the reverse strand, counting down.
TATGACTAAAAGAATGTTCATTATAATACGCATCGCACGACAATCCAAAAATCCAAAATTTTAGTTATGTCTCAAATTTATTTTTATTTTAAAACAAGTAATAAAAACTCGAATGAGTAGTTAAAGGCAATTTCCAAAAAGAATTTACGATTTTTTTTTATTCAAGTGAACTAATTCTATATTACATTAAAAGTAATTTCAAATCAGTAATTCACAAATTAAACAAAATATAACGTCATATTATCCACTCACGCTACATCACAACAATAACGTGTCAATATAATGAGCACCACACAACAGTCTAACATAAGCATTCAAAAATCGGGAAAACCACATTAACTATCGTTCTAGATGAAATTAAAAGTAATTTCAAATCAATAATTTTGAAACTAAACAAAACAATGTCTTTCAAAAAATGCTGCTAAAATTACAGGAGTCGAACGAAAATACATTTTTCAAAAATTCCTCCTTCAACATTGCTCTAAATATAATTAGCTAGACTATAGTTTGGCTTTTTTTTCTAGCCCTATACCCGATAGATGTTATGGTTGGCAAGAAATTGACCAACTACTGATAATTGTTTGTTTGTTTGTTGTTTTTTTATTTTATTTTCCAGGAAATCTTTCAGTATTTATTTGCCGTTACACATCCTTGAGATAACCTTAACATACTTGCAAAAAGACCCAAACCCTCTGTCTGGTATGGATAAGGAGGAGTTGCATGTGCAAGCTCGACAGACATTTCAAATATATAAACGCAATTTATCCTATGGAAAATTGCGTTAAATTTTAAAAAAAAACGTAAAAAACAAGTTTTTGACTATACGCCCTTTATATAGGAGACGTAACTATATTTTATTTTATCTTATCTTATCTATACAGACGCTCCTTCTATGCAGAAGATAATGCGTCCACAGACCATGACAGATGATCTGTTGGCAAGTGATGCAGCGTTCACAGGCCACGGCTTTGTGGGTTCCACGCATTACCCAGCCGCCTAACTAATGTTAGGTACCCATTCGGAGCTGGGGTGACTCAGGGACGCCCTAGGCCCCGGGAACAAATCCTTGCCTTCACACGGATTCGAACCGGTGATCATCGATACGCCAGTCGAGCGCGCTGCCACTCGACCACCGCGTCCCTAACTAAAAGAATGTTCTTTATAATACGCAGCGCAAGACAATACAAAAACTAAAATATTTTTTAAAAAAATTTTCAAAAGGACACGCTTTTATTTACATCATGAAAGTGCACTAAAAAGAAGAAAATAAAAAAAAATCCAATCACTGGGCAGGGCACATAGTCCGAATGCCGATAAGAGAAACTTCCAAAAAGACTCTTCTATTGCGAGCTCCAGCATGGCCAGCGGTCCCACAGTGGGCAAATGAAACGCTTCAAAGACACCCTGAAAGCTTCACTGAAAGCGTTTGCATCAACCCAGACACTTAGGAACGAGCTGCAATGGACCGATCAACCTGTCGCTCTTCCTTCCACAAATGTGCCAAGACTTGCGAGGCAAACAGGATCACCGCTGCAGAAAAGAAGAGGCAAGCCCGAAAGGCCCGTGCTGTCAACCGTCCTGGAGACGTCCCACTCATCCCTTGTCACTTATGTTCCCGAACCTTCCGTGCAAGGATCGGCCTCGTCAGCCATCAGCGCACTCACACACAGAGTCAGTCCCAGAAACCCTCGGATGACTAGAGTGGTCCTCGTAGAATCACAAACAACTTAAAACAGTATTGATTTTTTTGTGTGCATAATCTCTTTTTTTTTATTTTACAAGTTGTAAGTTTAACCCAAATTATTAATCATATACTAGAAATGTCATATTTTTCTTATTTTTCACTTGACGTGATGTAAATATATAAACTTCTGTAAGTTCATTATCGGTTACTGTCATTTATAAAATAATTAAATGTGAATAAATCGATGTCTTATCTCATTTATTTTCTGTAGAATTTTCAGTATGAGAGAGAATCAGTTCCCTCTTTAAACTTAAATACATAATGGGAATATGAAAATTACATATGCAAAATAAAATGTCATTTATATAAATATATATATATATATATATATATATATATATATATATATATATATATATATAAAAATATATATTTATATATATATATATATATGTGTGTGTGTGTGTGTGTGTTAGGGGCAAAGTGTGAAATTCAGGCATTCTATATCATGCCTAGGCAATGTATAGAATGCCTGATGGTTTCAGGCACACTATGAAATGATTGCTATTTCATACATTTTCCTAGGCATTCTATAGAATGCCGAGTTGTCATCCGTAAAAGTATGTAATTTGCCTACCATTTTTCCAGCCACTGATGTTAGCGGTTGCGTTTGGGTCGTTGTTTGATGATTGCGATCGAAGCCTGTGAGTGTTGAAAGTTATTTTAAGATAGCGTTTAGCCGGTACGAGGTTCCATGACCAATTCACTTCTTCTCACGACCATAGTTTATATCGTCCGGCTGAGATTTCACAGACGTTCTCCCATAACGTTTCGCCTTGGATTGCTGTGTGACCATGTCGGAAGAGAATGTAGTGCTAGGACAGGAATCACGCCATGATGACATGCAACGACGGTTTTACGATGAGTTATCTAAAGTAAGAGCCAATGCTGCTAAAAACTCCATTTTTTAAAAACAGAAACCGTTACCAAAAGTTGGAGGACGATGTGAAATATGCGAAGACCACCATTAAGCAAGAACCACGGGACTATGGCTGGTGAAACGCTATTATGTCATGATTGTGGAAAATAAGAGTAAGTTGATCTACCCTGTGAAAGAAGGTGTGAGTGCCATTCTGTTTTACGTCACGGACCCCAAGATATTTGACGTACTTAATAAAGCCCATTTATTCATTGGTTATGGAGGACGGGACATAATATTGAAAGAACTTACACCCAAATACAAAAACGCTGCCCGTTATGATATTGAACTGTGCATTAACCTTCGTTAACCTTGCCAGAAAAAAAACAAAAAGGCGTCAAAAAGTCATTGTGGTCAAGTTAATGGCTTTTTCTGAATTATCCTCTCGTTGTCAGGTCGATTTCATCGACTTTCAATCCCATCCTGATGGGGAATACAAGTTTATAATGGTATATCAAGATCATCCCACCTAATTCGTGGTTCTCAGTGCCCTGAAGACAAAGAGGGCACAAGACGTACGTATCAGCTCGTAGACATATTTACGTTGCCTGGAGCTCCTATGATTCTAAAGTCCAAAAAACGGCAGGGAATTGGCAAATAATTTGGTAAGCAGCCTAAAGGAGTACTGGCCCACCTTGAAGATCGTCCATGTTAAGCCGCGCCACATACAAGGCCAGGGGAGCATGGAAAGAGCTAACCAGGACATCGAAAATATGCTGTGTGCTTGGATGCAAGATGAAATAACTCACTACTGAAGTGAGGGGTTACGGTTCGTCCAACTCAAGAAGAACATAACTTTTCATTCTGTGATTAAAATATCATCTTAAGAAGAACTCTTTGGCTGCAGAGCTAAAGTAGGCCTAACAACGTCGTCCCTACCTGACGATTCTATAGAATGCCTGCTTTCACACATTACCTGTAACATATATATAGTACGCGACTTGAAATAAATTTTTACCATATAAAATTACTCTGTGTAGTCACAATCGTGGATAATCTTGGCAATACACCAGAAAAATGTATGTGTGTGAAGAATCCATCAATACGTAATATATATTAATTTTATGTTGCACTTAACTACTTACTGTTACAATAATGTTTTACTTTTAATGTATGCAAAGTTTTAAAAAAAAATGATAATAATACATATAAAATAAATTTTTAATATCTTTAATTTGTCATATATTTTTGTAATTGTTTTAAAAAATAAACATGTTAACCGTTACAATATTGGATTTATATATGAGCTTGTTTTTGCATTATAATTCATTATATAGTGCAAAACGTTAACTAAAAATCCATCGCAAAATAATTTTTAGCAATTAAAATTGTCTATAGCTATTTCATTTATGGAAATGGGATTTTTTCTTAAATATATAGTCCTTCCGTATAATTTAATAAAATAAAAATTTTTAGTCATAAATCTAGATATTAATTAAGTATCAAAACAATAACTCATTCAACTACATTTTTTTTAAAAAGTGGTTAGTTATATAAATATATAATATCATAAATCTCTAACCACCTCCAAGCTATTTCACCTTTGTATTTCATAAACCTATATAAAAAACAATGCAGGTATTACATGTTTCTAAAACCAAAATAAATTCTTTACCTTGTTATTTTTTTCCTTACCTAATAGCTCTTTTAAAATATTGAAAAACTCTTGTCCAGATTCTGAAAATGTATTGTATATATGAAAATCACTTTGTACATTTAAAAACTTTAAGGAATGTGTAATGTGCTTAAGGAACTATGTGCTATTTAAAAAAAAATGTTCTAATTCTTATTTTAAAATAAAATTAATCTTTAATTGATGATTTAACACATGTTTTCCATGTGGCCAGGTTTTAATGTAACATTAAATGAATATTTCGAAAAAAATCAAAAGTTAAGCTTTATAGAAAAACTATTAGGGCTGTTATCGATAAATTTGAATTTAATCGATAACTTTTGAAAAATTATCGATTAATTAATCGATAGTTTCGATTAAAGCCAAAAATAGAAATTTATGACGTCTTTAAACTGAACATATCTCACGGACATTGAAAATTAAGAATATTTTAAACTAAATTTTATGACAATGTGTTGATACTTAATCGGATGTTTGTACTGAAGGTGGTACGTCAGCGGTGTGTTTGATCCTTTAAAAGAGAATTCTTTATGGCAGTGAACACAGTAAACTTTTTCACCATCTTTGACTTTGCCATCCACAGTTAGCTTAAAAACAAAATGTTTGCTCAACTTTCTAGTTATATGTTTAAATTTAACTGCGCTGAGGCTGTCAGCCATTTTTTAGTTGACTTCTGCCGGTCAACATAAATTAATAAAATAAATTATAATATTACGTGGGAGAAGTTTGTACGTACAAAATATATACATTTTTTATTAATTACTAATAATTAATTGTTTATTAATATAAAAAAAAATATATTATACATATTTTCTTTAATTTTAATCGAATTTTTTTCGATTAAAATAATTTTAATCGATACAATTTTTTAACGATTAATCGTGAAATTAATCGTTTATTTCCGCATCCCTCAAAAATATATAAATATTTTAGTCACACATCAGGGGTGGGCAAACTTTTTAGGGCGAGGGCTGCATTAGTAAAGAATGAAACATCAAGGGGCCGCACCAAATCAAAATTTAACCTCGATTCAAATACAAAAATCCAATTTTAGCATAAATTAATTGATTTTTTTTTGTGGATATTACCGCAGGCTTCCGAGGGCCGCAAAAAAAAACTCCCAAGTGGGCAGTATTTGGCCCGCGGGCCGCAGTTTGCCCAGCGCTGTCATACATGAAAGTAAAATGTTACAATTGCTAACTAAACAATTTATAAATATTTAGTTTATATATAAATATATATGTGCATTCCACTATGTACAACACTCTGTTGCTGAGGTGACCTAATATGTCTTTAAATGAATGAAAATGATTGATTAAAAACGCAGATCATCTACGATTACACGTTATCCTATCTTATCTGTTTACAGACGCTCCTTCTATACAGAATATTATTGCGTCCTACGCTTATCTATGGTTTGTGTTTAGTCCTGCATTTTTATTAGAGATTTAAATGTTGATAAAGTGTTGGTTTTCCTGGATTCTTCAGGCAACCCATTCCACGCCCGAATTCCGGACGGGAAGAAGGAAAACTTGTATGTGTTTGTTCTTGCATACGGAATAAGAAAGGTGCTTTTATCCTTATGTCTATCTGAGGGTTGTATTAAGTTATATTTGTGTTGTATTTCTAAATTAGAATTAATTGCTTTATGTATGATTACTACTTTGCTCTTGGTTCTTCTATCCTCTAGTGTTTCAAGGTTTAATGATTTAACTAATGGTGTTACTCTTGTCAGTTTCGAATATTCTCCAGTAATGAATCTGGCAGCTCTTTTTTGAATGTGTTCTAGTTTATCAATGTTTTCTTTGGTGGATGGGTCCCATACAGAAGATGCATATTCTAGTGCAGGTCTCACCAAAGTGAGGTAGCATTTTAGTTTTATATCTCTATTACATTTGTTAAAGTTCCTTTTTATAAAGCCTAAGGTTTTGTTTGATTTTTTAATAACTTCATTGACATGGGGATTCCATGATAGTTTCTCATTTATTAAGACTCCTAAGTATTTTGCATCTTTAGTTTGGGTCAGTTCTTTTCCATGAATGTAATATTTTGAATTTATTTGTTTCTTTTTCTTTGTTACTCTTAACAGTTGACACTTTTCTGGATGGAAAGACATACTCCAGTTAGTTTCCCATTTTATCAATTCATCTGGGTCTTTTTGTAAAATTTTGCTATCTTGTTCTGATTTAATTGTTCTATAGATTATACAATCATCAGCAAATAGCCTAACTTTTGTACCTGTTGAGATGTTGTTGGGTAAATCATTTATATAAATTAAAAAGAGTAAGGGACCTAGCACAGTTCCTTGTGGAACTCCTGAGTTAACGTTAAAAAGTGATTGCATTAAAATGACATTTTGGCACACACACGAATATAAGGGAAACATGCAAATGCTGATTTCTTTTTATTCTTAAATTTTATTTAATCACTTAATTTTGTAAATCACGGCTGTGTTACAGTACAGGTAAGCAAAAAATATCAAGAGCACATTGGTTTTGGCAATATACCGCTAATTCTCAAGTTAAATGTATTTCTTCTTAAACGAAAGTTTGAAAAAAAGTATTTGTATAATAATAATACTTTGTATAGCGCAGTACAAAAACAGAAATCACGGCTCAAGGCGCCTCATATAAAATTAGTAATACAGCCATAAATATTACTGTATTTAATGTAAAACATACAAAATTTAAGTAGAAATAACATTTTAATGAACATAAGGAAACAACTTTTACTCCCTGGAAAGTCTTCTTTAAAAAAAAAGATTCATCAAATAATAGTAAAAAATAAAAAAAATGGTAGGACTAAGAGTGATGTTTTCATTGAGCCTCCGTGTAGTTTATCGGATACAAAATGTGTATTCAAATTTATTTTATTTGTTTAGGTTTAAATTAAATATTTTAAAATTAAAAGGAGCACATTTTAACTCAAATATTTTTTTAAAAATAGGAAATATCGGAAGAACATTTTAATTGAAAGAAAATATTTAAAAAATGTAAATGGTTAATAAAAAACGACTAATATACGATTCCCTAAACATGTCTACTACTTAGTTGTTGTACGTTTTTTTTTGTTTTACCTGTTTCTTTAACAATAAACGTTTGCGTCGGTATATTCTTCGGATTGGCTTGTACTCCTACTTTAGTATTTGGAAGAGGGAAAAAAAAGAATTTAAAAAAAAATGAATTTATTTATACTCTGAAAATATTTTTTTTTAAATATGATGAATATTTAGAAAAACAAAGACTTGGTTTAAACAAAATGTACGCATACGTAGGGACATTTTTTACCTATATATAAATGAATGTATGTCTGTCTGTCTCTTTGTACTTTAGGCCTTATTTCACCACTCATACGATGTTAAAGGTTTTTGATTATACTCCTGGTGAATTTATTTGTATTCATTGTTTTTCCACTTACAAACCATTGGGCACCAGGTAGGCCCCAAATGCCTTTTTCCCATTTTATGAGCTATCTACTGGTAATGGAAATACTGGATAATGGGAACATCGATGGTTTTTAACGAAATTTGGTGTATAAGGACTTTATGGTTTACAATAGATATAAGATATAAATATTATATAAATAGGTATACACAGAAACAAATTAGAAATGTATATATATATATAAATATATATATATATATATATCTTGTTTTTTTATTTTCCCTGCGTATATAATATACCTGAAATTTGAATGGGTTTGATTTATTCAATCTAATTCTTAACGTCTTAATTAAAAGAATAAGCATAAACTTATCTAAGATATATAAACATGTTTTAAATACCTATAGATTTATCCAAATCAAGTAAATGTTCGGTAGTCTGATCAGTTTTTCCGTTTGGTATCTAAAATCAGATATATATCAATTATTTCATGCAAAGTATTTTAGAATGTTTCAAAACTGGGAATTAATTGTCTCATTATAACATTCAATAAATAAAAATATAAACCTAGTAAAAAGATTATTTGAATATTAAACACAAGTGTTTGAATTCCTTAACGTATACTTTTGGTATCTTTAAATTTGACAAGCGAAAGTAAAAAATATATAAACACATCAATAAAACATTTTCCCTTTTTAAATCCTTTATATTAACTCGTGGTGTCTGCGGCCGCCCGACCGACCGCCCGCCCGACCGCCCGCCCTTGTCGCCAAAACTTTTGATCGATTTTTAACCCACTTGCTCGTAAGCTAGCGAGCTGAAATTTTGCAGGCAGTTTTGTACCGATGATAAAAACAATGTATCACAATTTCAGATCGATCGCATGTACCGTAATTAAATTATTGATTTTTTTAGATTATTTTATTTATTCCTATGTATCATGCTATTTTTTTAGATAGAGCGTCGCGGTGCGTATTATATTGAACAACCTTTCTGTCGCGCAATAAGGTGCGTATTTTATTGACAACTCTTTTTTATAAACATATTCCTGATCTGTGCGCATTATATTAAACATGTTTTACGACACAACTGCAATTTTGTATTTCTGGATGGTCTGGCGCTGCGTATTGTAATGAACATTCTTTTAGTTACGTCTCGTACATAAAGGATTTATAGTGAAAAACTTGGTTTTTTACGTTTTTTTAATTAAATCCTTTATATTAACTCGTGGTGTCTGCGGCCGACCGACCGACCGACCGACCGACCTTGTCGCCAAAACTTTTGATCAATTTTTAACCCACTTGCTCGCAAGATAGCGAGCTGAAATTTTGCAGGCAGTTTCGTACTGATAATAAAAACAATGTTTTAAAATTTCAGATCGATCGCATGTACCGTAATTAAATTATTGATTTTTTAGATTATTTTATTTATTCCTATGTATCATGCTATTTTTTGAGATAGAGCGTCGCGGTGCGTATTATATTGAACAACCTTTCTGTCGCGCAATAAGGTGCGTATTTTATTAACAGCTCTTTTTATAAACATATTCCTGATCGGTGCGCATTATATTAAACATTTTTTACGACGCAACTGCAATTTTGTATTTCTGGATGGTCTGGCGCTGCGTATTATAATGAACATTCTTTTAATTACTTCTCGTACATAAAGGATTTATAGTCAAAAACTTGGTTTTTTACGGGTTTTTCTTATTAAATCCTTTATATTAACTCGTGGTGTCTGCTTGCTTGCTTGCGCCTTTGTCACCAAAACTTTGGATCGATTTTAACCCACTTTCTCGTAAGCTAGCGAGCTGACATTTTGTGGCAGTTTCATGCCAATGATAAAATCGATGTATCAAAATGTTCGATTGATCGCATGTACCGTAATTAAATTATTGAATTTTTATATTATTTTATTTATCTCTATGTATCATGTTACATTTTTTAGATAGAGTGTCGCGGTGCGTATTATATTGAACGACCTTTCCTGTCGCGCAAAAAGGTGCGTATTTTATTGACAACACTTTTCATAAACATATTCCTGATCGATGCGCATTATATTAAACATGTTTTACGACACAACTACAATTTTGTATTTTTTGAGGGTTTTAGTTACGTCTGGTAAATAAAGGATTTATAGTCAAAAACTTGGTTTTTAACGTGTTTTTTTAACAAATTCCTTTATATTAACTCGTGGTGTCTGCTTGCTTGCGCCCTTGCACCCTTGTCGCCAAAACATTAGATCAATTTTTAACCCACTTTCTTGTAAGCTATCGAGCTGAAATTTTGCAGGCTGTTTTGTACCGATGATAAAAAATTTATTAAAATTTCAGATCGATTGCATGTACCGTATGTAAAATTATGCATTTTTAGTGTATCGCTATATAACTATATGTAATTCAACGTCGCCGTTTGCTATTGTTCGCCTTCCAGGTGCCACTTGAGTTCACTCCAGCCATCAATGTCCACACCCCTCCCCCTTTCCCCCGGTTTTATAGCCAGGGGAGTTCAGTCATGTTTAGTCTGTAAATGTTTGTCGCGCGATGCGTAGCATATTGAACAAAATCAATACTTATGTCTCATATACAAAGGATTTATAGTGAACAAGTTTCTTATTACGGGTTTGTTTAATTATGAGGTGATTTCATATTATCCCGAATGCCTTTTGGTGTTAAAGTTATAAACATGGGATATATCTAGTAAGAGTCGAAGAAAAGAGTAAATTATCCCATTTGGGGTAAAACAGTCTCATTTGGTATGTATAAAAATACAATCCGCTAAAATCCGCCAGATTTTAATCTTTTAATTAATTTGTTTTTTAACCAAAATCTGTCATGTTTACGTATATTTATTAAAGGCATGGTTTATCAATTAGATTTTTAGGCTTTTGCAAGGGATAGTAATCCCACAATTGAAGTTAACCACTGTATGATCCATGCATGGGCGTCGTTAGGAATTTGTTTCCGTGAAGGGGGGCACAAAAACACTTTTTTTAAAAATTTAATTGACAGTGAAGATGCAATCAATTGTGTTGCATTATTGGAAGCCAAAGCAGGTTCTATAGATATGCAGTTGAAATCATCATTTAGAACACACTGTCAAGAAAATGGCAACAAACTGGGTCTCGTCATTTCTACAATCCTATTTTGCGGCATGAATAATTTAACACTTCGTTGAAAAGAATCAAATTCTGGTAATGTTTATGACCTGTTAGAGTTTCGTGTTGAATCTGGAGATGAAGTTCTTGGTAATCATTTGTCCGTAGGTTCTTGTCCATAAGTATATGTCAGCAACTACGCAAAAGCTGTAATCGAAATGTGTGGGTCTCTCTTGCATGAAGACATTGTTATTGAATCAAAAAATTCAGTTGCATTTTCTATACTTGCTGACAAGACAACGGACATTTAAGGCATTGAGCAGATGTCTATTGGTTTTAGGTTTGTTAAGAAAAAAATTGGAAAATGATGGTCACAGAAGAATTCCTGGGAAATATCTAATTGTCGATAAAACAGCTGAAGGTTTAGCCAACACCATCATTAAAAATGTATTAGAATTTGGATTATATGTGACAAAACTTGTTGGCCAAGGATACGACGGATGTTCAACAATGACAGTTAAAGAATGAGAAGTCCAAGCAATAATTCGAAAAAAACAACAAAAGCATCAATTGTACATTGCATTTCACAGAAACTAAATCCTGTCGTGAACGATTTAAATAGTGTGAATGCTGTAAAAACACAATAGAAACAATTAAGTCAATTATAGAGTTTTTTCGATAAAGTAATCAGCAAAGAAAACTATTTTCAAATGTTCCTTTGTTATTAGAAAAAAAACTAATTCCCAAGCTCATAAAAAAGAAAACATTGAAATAAAACATTAAGAAACCCGGAATGACGCGTAATATTATTTTTTAAGTATTTTTTAGAGCTGCGGAAATTGACGATTAATTTCTCGATTAATCGTTAAAAATTGTATCGATTAAATGTCGATTCAAATAATTTAAATTTATAAAAAATTCGATTAAAATTTAAGAAATGTATTTATACTTATTTTCCTTCAATTTATTTTTAAAATAATTCATTATTAATAATAATTTATAATTTTTAACCTACATATTTCTCCCGCGTATTATTATAATTTATTAATTTATGTAGACGTGCAGATGTTAAACAAAAAAATGGTGGCTATTGACAGCTTCAGCATAGTTAAATTTAAGAATATAAACAAAAAGTTGAGGAAACATATATATATGAATTAATGTATTACCCGTCAAAAATGACGGCAGTTTTCAAAATAAATACATTTCAGCTGAAATCTATTTATTTTGAAAAAAAAATACACATCAGAATAAAAAATAACGCAATACAGAACTTTCATTTATTTTATATGTTTTTTTTATTCATTTATTTTCATTTTGCATACTTGTATGTGGAACGCCCGAAAAAGAGTTATTTTTGATGCAGTAATTTGGTGCGCTGCTTTCTAAAATTAGTAGCTTCACGGACAGATAGACGTGACATACATTGCAAATTCGTTATGAAGATATGTATATAGAGCTATACAACAACGAATTTTTAAAGAAATGATTTTTTTTAAAAATGAAGTTATAGGACATTTGTGCAATATTAGATTGAATGTATATAATACAAACACTTAAATAAATTCGAACAAAATATATATATTAAAATAGTTGCATTAAAATAACAATATTTTTTTTGTCTAATTGTTCAATTTGTTCTCGAAAGTAAATGTTTGTCAAGAAAAGTAAAAAGAAAAATGTGATTACAGTAAAATTCGTAGTAAAAATATTTGAACGAAAATAATTTTCCTACTATTTTATTAACTTGATTGGGATATGACAGTTACTCTTGTTGGAATATTCGTATAGGTGTTTTGAGTTTGATCTCATTCAAGTAGCATGCAACTTAAATGATTACAAAACATAATGATAAATATAAAATTATTAGTAAATTTATGTTTTCTTTAACCATCTGTTGAGATGAACATATCAATATGGACAATTTTAAACCATCAGAAAGTGGATAAACATATAATTAACTTATTTAAACGCACACACAAGAAAATGATAGGTTTAAACGTATTCTTTAAAATTAAATTAGGCAGAAAAAAAGTTTGATCTTATTTAAAGTGATTTGGTATTTTTCCAATGTTCATCATCCCAAAACAACGTCAAAATTATGCAAAATATCAAGTTTTGGCTAGCATATACACAATTTCTAGCGATATATGTTTATTATTTTGTTTTTTTACATTTGTTAGAAGCAAATTAAAGCACAATTTCTCTAAAATAACTTTGTTAAAATATATTTATAGTGTGTAATAAAATTATATAGTATGTTAGAGGGAAGATGTTAGAATGCTTTCAAAATAAATGCCAATAAATATGTTAGTGTGTTTACATGGTATTCTAGTTAGTTTATTTGATCTTGGCATACCTTTTGTAATTGTTGTGGTTTTCGTAGGCTTAGAACAATAATCATACACATTTATATTTATATAATCATATTTAAAATATAAATATTAATGTTTTAAGTGATACCTTGATTTATAAAAAGTAACGTCTGAATTGTATATCTTGACTACCTGACCATGCCTCAGGATGAACAATGATGGCGAAGGAGAGAGAGAGAAAAAGAAAGAGAGCGAGAAAGAGAGAGATTTTTTTTTCGAGACAAACGAGTATTTACAATTTCATGCTACGCTTTACTAGCAGCTAATGCTAATATATGTGCCCAGATTTTCCTGCGTGCTCAACCTCGCTTTAAATTGCCTTTATTCGTAGCAATATATTTTGTTTAAAGTATTTAATGTTAGCGAAAGGATTGAAATGAAATAAATGAATTATTGTATATGATAACTTGACTTTTTAAGATTTAAAAAAAAAGTTGTCTACAATATTTTTAAAGATCGTTTATGATTATTATTACTATTTTTTCTTCGTAATTAGCACTAAATTATCCCTAGCCATATTTCTAAACACATATCTGCAAAACCATGGCGTACTTTTGCCTGTAAGAACAGTTTTGGAATTTAATAAAATACGGATACACAACTTACAAATTTTATGGAAAATATGAAACTCACACATGTAACTGAAATCATATTACACTATGACGAACACTTTGAATATTCCGGATATATTGCTTTATATACATTTATAGAATAGCAGTATCTGCTCAACAATATAAATAAACGACAAACATGCAATCCTTTCAGAGCACCGTGTGTAGAGACAATTTAATTTTTTTTAATTTTAATTTTTTTATATTTTTTTAATGAAAACAAAATGGGAAAAGACTTAAATACTTACCATACGTAAAAGCCTATGATTAAGAAAACCAAATTTAGAATACACGAAATCAATATTCCTGCAATAAGTCCAATCGACGTCTGGGAGTCACCTTTATCTTTCGTCACTTCAACTTCTAAAATATGCATCATAAAAACTTATTAGGATTATTAATAAATAAATTAATACAAAATTACATTAGTAGAGAAAATAATTTCGAGTAATTGTTTTTATACAATTACATTTTTTTGGGAAAACATATTTTATAATATTATTATCTTTATTAAGAGATACCAATTACCTTATATATAATAAAATATACACAACTTACCAAGTTTTATGTGACAGTTGATTGTATTAATATTGCCTTGTAGAGTACAGGTGGCGTACTTTATCGTGATATTTAAGTCTGGTAAATGTGAATTGTGCAGAACATAACCTTTACCAGACTTGGGTGTTGTTAAATCAGTTGCTGAGATTTGTATCAAGCATGGTAACACCTGACTTTCACACTCAAATATGATTGCTGTATTTACTCCATTTACTGTAATATCGCATTTGTCGTCTTGGATATTTTTTTCTATGCCATTAATTAAAAGTCTACTTGTAAGATCCGTTGATTCTGTTTGAAACAGGCAGTTTAGACAAATTACTCACACATGTGTATATATATATATATATATATATATATATATATAATATATATATATATACATATATATATATATATATATATATATATATATATATATATATATATATATATATATATATATATATATACTAAGGGGTTGTAGGGCGCCTATGGCTCTCACTTTTTTCAAAAGACTAAGTAATTTATAATTGTTTGATAAATATGAAATATTAAACTTCATGAAATGTACACAATGTACTTTATAATTATAAATCATCAAATCCTCTTTTTACATCATTCGTTTTTCAAAAATTGAAGTATAAGCTCAAACAATGACGTCATATACTATTTTACAACGAGAAACACAACACGCTCTGTTAATCTTGAGATTAAAATGATTCCTTTCTTTTCGAACTGATATGGACTGTTGTACTATGTCCCTCAGCATAAGGAGTCCGTGACTTGGACTTTTATATTGTATATATATACATATATGTATATACCTATACATTGATAGTTTATCCTTATCTATTATTGCACTTATCAAAGGGCACACATTTTCATAAACACAAAAACACAGTAATATTTGGAGCATGGCAAAAAAATAAACTTCAAGTAATGTCCGTCTATTAAAATCATGCCAGCTGCATGAATGTATGCTACAGGGGCCCTGTTTGGTCTGCACCCGTTTTTCTCTCTACCTTTTTGTTTATTAATAAATAAAAGTTAAAATTTATAAAAGAGGCTACGCGGTTTACATATTGAAATTCATAAAAATTCATTCAATTATTAATGTTGAATAACTTATCATTTTACCTCTTATATCAGGAAACATCTGCTCCTCACTCACTATTTCTTTATAATTTGTTGTTACAATTACACCACGGATCCTAGCACCACTCAACATTGTTGTTGCTTTTTCTCTGATTGTGACTTGTGCAACGTTAGGGCGCGTAATTTTCCAATTAGTTTTCTCTGATGTCTCAGAACCATTTTCCACAATGCTTTTAAACTGTACATCATTAATTACGAATATAAACAAAGTTAAATAGATATAATTAAATTCAATTTATATTTCTTAATAAATATATGCACAATTAAACTTCCCCTTTCGTTTTTAAATATAGCCATCAATGAATGTTATATTGCATTTTAATTTTTTATATTATATATTTAAAAAATATATTTTGTTTGATTGAAAACAAAGTATGCATATATTTTAATTAATTTATGATATCCAACCAAAAATTAGTTTTTTGTTCAAGAGCACTAAAGCAGTATTTTTTTAAAAAATAATACTTGTGTTTAATCATATGTATATGTATATAGCTGTGCTCTTCGAAGATGTTCAAAGATGGACAATGTTTTTTACATAAACAATTCGGGACTATCATGAATTTTAACGAGAGGAAAAATGAGATCGGATACAACGTAAATATATTTAAGAAAAGCAATGCTTAAGATATTCATGGAGCTTCAACAAATCGCCATAAATTGAAAAGTGAAATATCCACCCCACGATCCTTCTAAGCCCAGAAGGGATAAACTTATATTTTAAAATATTATTATTAGGGCTGCGGAAATTAACTATTAAATTATCGATTAATCGTTAACAATTTTAACAATTAAACTATTTTTCAATGATTAATTGACCCAATACTTTCCTTTAATAAGTGTCACTTATGACATCATACATTTTAATTTTTGGCTTTAATCGAAATTAACGATTAATTAATCGTTAATGTTTCAAAAATTAATGGTTAAATTTAAATTAATCGTTAACAGCCCTCAAATCTTTTAAAAGATATATCTTCTTACAAGAAAGTATTCTGATTCACGCTTTAACTTTGTTTGGAAGTATACAAATTTCAATTTGTCGTCTGAAAATTCCACCTCAGCTTTGAATACTGCTATGTCCACGTCACTGACAAGACCGTGTGTACAGTTTGTTATGCTGTCTTCTTGCCTGTATTCAAATAGGGTTATCTTCTGACCATGTAAATTAACTGAAAAAACAACCATTAAACGAAAATTTAAATGAAATGAAGTTAAGCCGTTCAAAGAAAATATACTATGCAGTACATATATGTATCAAATATCATAGCTGAAGAAATTACTAAACAGCCAAATTTTAATATAGAGTCTATTTTTTGTAAAATAATTACGACAAACTCATCCCCACTTATTGTAGGCAGTATATATAGACCACCGAATACAAACCTAGAATACATGAACAATCTTTGTAGTCAATTAACTTTCATAAAAGAGAATAATAACAATGCAGTTCTATGTGTAGCCGTCTGCTAGAGTTGACCTCGGCAGTCTGCTGTAGTGACCTTCACGGGTCAGTGCAGTTTACTCCAGCCCTCGAGGCGACTGGAGTTCACCCAGAGTGACTGACCAACTACCGGTGTTTTAATGCACGGGGGGTCAGTCACGTGATTAGCAGGGACACACCGGTGGGCGAGTGACACACTGCCCCTGGTCTGTGTGAGAGGAGAGTGTGCGTAAAATATTGTTGAGGTGGCGCATGGATGACGGATGTGTTAACTAGTTCATGGCCCATTCTTATTGTAATGCTGGAATAAACTGTTTGATATCCTACCGAGTGAATTGAACTTCATTGTTTTAAGTTAACTTAGCCACCACTCGGCTACAGTTTGGCGTCGTCGGCAGGGTTTACGTGTAGGGATAGCAGTTTTACAACAGTGTTTTCAGTTCCAGCAAGAATGGAGCAAGTTGAAAAAATAGTACAAGTCAACAGATTGCCAAAGCTACCACGGTTTAATGGAGACAGTGGTGCGGAGCAATTTGTAAAAGAGGTCCAACTGCTCTTGAAGTTCGAGCCTATGCCTCAAGCCTCAGCAGTCACCTGGATACTTGGTGCATTGGAAGGACGGGCCCGCCAAGACATATTGGACCGGGCACCGACTGAGATTAACACCCCAGGTAAACTGCTCAAGCTAATAGTGAAAAACTGGGGAGATCAACGAGATTGCACCACCCTGGCCTCGTCTTTTTACAGACGGCTTCAGGGCCTAGGTGAAAGTGTAGAGGACTATGCCTCCAACCTACACATCCTCTTTACCCTAGCAAACAACGCACGGCCCGGCACCCTGGCTGATGACATGCTGAGGAGTGCATTTGTTCAAGGCCTACAGCCGGCAGCGCTACCAGTTCACAGCTCTCAGCAGCGCATCTCCCTGACTGGACCCAGATGATGAAACAACTGATGGTCCACATAGAACAGCAGGTAGCAGCTGTGGCAGACAGGATTAACGAATCGATGCACCGATACCAACGGGACACCGACGCCGGGGTCAACCATGGGCAGCCAACCTTCAGACAACACCAGAAACACTATCGTCGAAAACTGGTTTGTCTATGGTGTAGTCGTAAGGGCCACGCTGAAGAGGTCTGTCGTGCCAAGAAGAGGTATGTTGACCACCACAATGGGAAACCTCATTTCCTGTCAACCCCAGGTCCACCTGGTAGCCAGGAAACTGTGGTCAAGACAGGCCGAGGGTCTGAGAGGTGCACTGCAGCCCAAAATATTGTCACTCCACCCATTTACACCGAAAACGTCACTGCAACGTCACGCTCCGTGACAGTGTCCTCGATGTTACGACACAAGGAAGACAGAGACACAAGCAATGTGTTAAACAATCGTTATTGGCCACACACTACACGGGTGCAACCGTGTGTGATGGAGTGGTCGCCTCGTCCACGGAAGGCCAGTGAAAGCATGAACTGCCGCAGCGAATACACAGCATGGCCCAACCAGCGCCGCAAACATAGGAAGCATTGCAAACCGCAAATTCTGAAGGACAGAGTGTCTACCGGGACTACAGTCATAGAAAAAAACAAACGTGACCACCTACTATCAATGAGACATGGGTACGAGAGTCCAACAGACCTGACCCTTACCCACTCAGACCAGCCTTACAAGAACGCGAGTGAACATCCGCTATCCGTAAGGAACATGGTTTATATGCGTCATCCGGGTAAAGGGGAAAATAAATTTAAAGATTACTGGCACCCAGCTTTATACTGTGTCACTGCCCGCCTACCAGACAAAGATATGTACAAATTACTACCACTGGTCGGAGGTGTAGAGAAAACGGCAAACCGAAAAGATCTACTTCTGGCGGAGGCACCTCTGTGGGATCTAGTTCCAGAGGCAGAGATAGTTCCGCCTAGTACCACATCGGAGAGCGAAAGTGACGATGAGGTTATCGTCATCTCTACAGGGCGACGCAGAGACCAGCAACCCGATGCAGGAGTGGACCTACCGCCACCCGGGGTACCTCGCAGGTCAGCACGCATCGCCCAACGTGCCAAAACGGACAATTAGACATTTTTGATTGCCACAAGATTTGAAATCGTTGCATACGGCTACTCATATTGTGCTAATGTTTTATTTTGTAGGGTCTGAGATTATGACCAGGCATATTTGAATCCTATTGAATTATCAAATGTTTTTTTCACTACCTAGTGAAGCGAGCTTCCCTAGGACATGTCTGCTAGTTCTTGAAATACTATTTGTAAATATGTGATGACTGCCACTGGAATTTTCGTCTTTGTTGACACTTTGCTGAGAATGTTTTTCACTTTAATAATGTGTTGCAAGAAGATTTAGTTAAGGTTAATTACCTTTTCATTAGTGGCAGACAGAAGCGCTAGTGTGAGCTATGATGCATTAATCATATACTAAGTACATGACCTGGTATAATCATTACATCAGGTAGACCTGGAAGTGACTAAGACAGTTATCACTGACAAACTTTATTTGTTATGTTTATTCAAAGTGTTCTTTTTGAGTCAGGGACAGTCTGTCCATTTATTCGCTTTGTTCCATGCATCATGTACATTTTGCTCCCATTTACACGTGTAAATGTGCACTGTAATTTCTTATAGCGTTCAAAAGAAAGCTTGATTGAATGACTAAATACACATCCATCTCATCTGTCAAATCATTCATTACAGACTGCCACCATATACTTCATTCTCATGATTGTCATTATGGGTGATATGCTTTTCTTTGTTTGCTTCGGCAAAACAATATTTTGACCAGCGAGGGCGCTGGCATTCAGGGGCCTGGGGAAACTGTAGCCGTCTGCTAGAGTTGACCTCGGCAGTCTGCTGTAGTGACCTTCACGGGTCAGTGCAGTTTACTCCAGCCCTCGAGGCGACTGGAGTTCACCCAGAGTGACTGACCAACTACCGGTGTTTTAATGCACGGGGGGTCAGTCACGTGATTAGCAGGGACACACCGGTGGGCGAGTGACACACTGCCCCTGGTCTGTGTGAGAGGAGAGTGTGCGTAAAATATTGTTGAGGTGGCGCATGGATGACGGATGTGTTAACTAGTTCATGGCCCATTCTTATTGTAATGCTGGAATAAACTGTAGATTATGGGGGACTTTAATCTTCCAGATATAAATTGGAAAAACTATACAATTGATAACCATCAAACTAACAAAGAAATTAATGAACAATTTTTACATACTATAAACAACATAAACCTAGAACAGATAATAAAAACAGCAACAAGGAAAAATAAAACACTAGATTTATTCCTAACAAATAGACCAGGACTAGTGTTAGAGTATAAAATAATTCCAGGACTGTCCGACCATGATATTGTTAGGGTCACCAATACAATAAAAACTAAAATTAATAAGATACCTAGAAGAATAATCTATCTTTGGAATAAATGTAATTCAATAAAACTACACCAATCAGCAGCTAACTTCCAACAAAATTTCCTAAGTAAATTTAACACAAATAGCCCAGTAGAAGAAATTTGGAAAGATTTAAAAACAAATCTAAAACCTATAATGGATTAGAATGTTCCAACAAAATTAACATCAAATAAATTTAACAAATGATGGTTCAATTCTAGATTGAAAAATCTATACAAACAAAAAGAGAACTTAATTAAGAATTATAAAGCTACCTATTGATATAGGATACACACAAAAACAACTTAAAGATTAAACACTTGACACAAAAACTTAGTCGACACCTCCAAAATGAATATATAAACAATGTAAATACCAAAGATAACAATACAAACTTATGGTCCTTTATCAAATCTAAAAAAATGGAACCTTCAGGAATAGCCAAACTAAAAGGCTCAACTAATAAAACCTATAATGATAATGAAACTAAAGCTAATATCATTAACACATATTTTGCATCATCTTTTTCGGCCTCAGGCGACAAGGAAGTTTTAATAAATTTAAATAAAATGGAGGAAATAGGTAACATAACTGTAGATGAGATAGGTATACATTCACTCCTAAAAAACATAAAAATAAACAAAGCTACTGGCCCAGATGATTTGCCTGCAAGGCTATTAAAGGAACAAAGGAATGAACTGTCCCCAATCCTTGTAGTTCTCTTTCAAGCATCCCTAAACCAGGGTAAAGTGCCCCAGAATTGGAAATTAGCTAACGTAATTCCACTCTTTAAGAAAGGTGATACATCAGACCCTAGTAATTTCAGGCATGTATCACTTACTATTATCACCTGTACATTTTAGAACACATAATATATAGTAGAATAGTTAACCACCTTGACAAATATAATGCCCTATGCCCACATCAACACGGCTTTAGAAAAAACAGATCATGTGAAACACAATTAATAGGTTTAATAGATGAACTATCAAATGGCTTAGACAAAAATGATCAAATAGATACAATGTTTCTAGACTTCTCAAAAGCATTTGACAAAGTTTAACACCTTATTTTACTTAAAAAACTTAACTACTTTGGAATCTCCGGTTCCTTACATCACTGGATCCAAGACTTCATTTTGGGCAGGGAGCAAACTGTAATAATTAATGGATCTAAATCTGCACCAATAAAGGGTAATTCAGGAGTTCCACAAGGAACTGTGCTAGGTCCCTTCCTCTTTTTAATATATATAAATGATTTACCCAACAAGATCTAAACAGGAACAAATATTAGGTTATTTGCTGATGATTGTATAATCTATAGAACAATTAAATCAGAACAAGATAGCAAAATTTTACAAAAAGACCCAGATGAATTGATAAAATGGGAAACTAACTGGAGTATGAGTTTCCACGAAGAAAAGTGTCAACTGTTAAGAGTAACAAAGAAATAGAAAAAAATAAATTCAAAATATTTCATTCATGGAAAGAAACTAACCCAAACTAAAGATGCAAAATACTTAGGTGTCATAATAAATTAGAAATTATCATAGAATCCCCATGTCAATGAAATTAATAAATAATCAAACAAAACCTTAGGCTTTATTAAAAGAAACCTATACAAATGTAATAAAGATATAAAACTAAAATGCTATCTCACTTTGGTGAGACCTGTACATGAATATGCATCTTCTGTATGGGACCCATCCACCAAAGAAAACATTGATAAACTAGAACAAATCCAAAAATGAGCTGCCAGATTCATTACTGGAGAATATTCAAAACTGACTAGAATAACACTATAAGTTAAATCATTAAACCTTGAAACACTAGAGGATAGAAGAACCAAGAGTAAAGTAGTAATCATACATAAAGCATTTAACTCTAATTTAGAAATACAACACAAAGATAGCTTAATACAATCCTCAGATAGACATAAGGATAAAAACACCTTTCTTATTCCGTATGCAAGAACAAACTCATACAAATTTCCGTTCTTCCCGTCCGGATTTCGGGCGTGGATTGGGTTGCCTGAAGAAACCAGGAAAGCCAACACTTTATCATCATTTAAAACTCTAATAAGAATGCAGGACTAAACACAAAGCATAGATAAGCGTAGGACGCAATAATCTTATGTATAGAAGGAGCGTCTGAAACAGATATGATAAGATAAAGCAAAGAAAATGAGAGCATTTAAAAAAAAGAGTTGGGCAATAAATTATACATATATATATATATATATATATCTATTAGGGTGAATTATTAATTTACATTTAATCGTTAACTTTTGAAAAATTACCGGGCAGTTGAAGTTGTGAAGAAATGAACAATAATCCTTAACTTGGGAAAAACAAGTGAAAATATCAAATTGTCAAACCTCGTCATCTTCCCGTCAGTCCATTGAGGGAGTTTTTCAAAAGTATTATGAAAATATTTTTAAAAAATAAAATATTTGAAAAATGCCTATTAAAAAAGTTTAATCTGTATGTATTGAAATGAAAAATAATTATATTATCAAAGTAGGGTAAGGTGGTTCATTGTTTTAGAGTGTGGCGTTGCGAGAGTGAGTAATAGTGCAAATGCCAAATGGGGCACTTTGTCAAATGCATAAAAGTTATCGTCATTTATTAGCTTAAAAAAAATAAATAAGTGAAAGCTGATACTTTTATCAAAATAAAATTAATGCCAAGCAAGATATCGATTTACAAAATTTAAAGGAACTGTCCTCAAATATGTGAACGTTTTAACTGCTAAAGCTTTAAACTTAATATCTGATATAAATTATTCTGATGCGTATGCTATTGAACTGAACAAACAAAAGGGTTACATAGTATGAGGAGGTGACACTGGTGTGCTAGTTACTTTAATTGATTCTGCCAATTTGACAGCTGGTACTGTTGTAGAAGCAAAATTAATGTATGTTATCAATTAGAAACATCAACATATCGAATTCTTTGGTCGGCACTTTGTTGTGCAAATTCCTAGCTGTTAATCATCTTCATGAAAAACGTTAAAATACTATTTAATAAAATACATAAAAAGGCAAGGTAAAAATTAATAAGCAAATAGAAAAAATATAGAACAAGCATGTGAACTTTTCTAATGCCTAAATTAGAAAGTCCATAACGAATCTTAAGTCTTTTGATACTAATGAAAAGGAACTTGGTATCCAAGAGGGTGAATAAGTATCAGAACATGATCCTAATGTGCTGGTATCTATAATTGATTCAAGTTTGTCAGTCGCACATCACGAAGATGCATAAATTTCGTATCCGTTAAATTCCCAAAAAAAAACGACTAATAAAATTTCAAAGACATACATAAACTTAATTGTTGTAACTAAATAACCAGTATAAAATGAATATTTGCGATTACTATAAGTGCAGTGAGATTGAGAGTGTCCAGTATATTAATTTTTTTAAGCTTGTCACAAATATTACATTAAAATAGATATACGATAAAAAATATGTTAAAACACTTTTCTATATCGAAACATGGATTGAATGATACCCTGAATTATTTATAATCGTATAAATAAAATATAATAACTCCTTTTTCAGAACATGACGTCCTATAGGGGGCAAGTGAAGTAGCGTTAAAAAAGTTCAATGAGTCACCACTAACGAGCAAGGGATTGTGTGGCTAGCATAATACCCCGAGGCTTGAACTCATGACTGTTTATCGTATAGTGGTGATAAAATGCTTTGCAGAAGCTACTCACAGAGAAAGTAATTGAGAAAATAATTCTATATGGAGAGCATATAATTTTTATTGCATTGGAAATTCAAAGTACGAGATAACATTTTTTTTTGCGATCAAGGCGAATATGTAGTCATGGTTATGACAAAAAAAAGTTTAAGGAAAAGTTGTATTCTCCATTAGATGAGATTACTGTAGAATTTCATGCGAGGTTTTGGCAGTAACCGAAATTGTAGAAACGATATGATTTTCCTGCACTGGCTAATCTACTTTACTTTAAAATTGTGCCTTTAAATTAGAGTATCTAAGTATCTCATATTACATTGTAAAGCAAGGAATATTTTAGTTCACGTTGAAAAATGAATAAATGAATTCAAACCCCAAAGGTTTAATACGTTTATTAGATTTATAAAGATATTTAGGCTCGTTACCTTAAATATATTGATACATTAAAAATGAAATGAAAAATATATAGCGTCTTTATTATTAATTTCAAATAAACAAATATCTTTTTAATGCGGTAACACATTTTTTTCGGGGGAGGGGGGTTTCGAAGTTCTGCACACTCTACGCCGCTGTCTGTTTAACCGTCCTAAATAATCAGACTGGTTCAACGTATTTGCCTGATACCTCAAAAGATAAAAGTATATATAAATATTATTGTTACCACACTCAGTGCCAAGTGCCGCCAGCTCAACATATGACATAAGAGAGTTTTTAATGGCAGAACCAACGCGCCATGCTGCCTTGGTCTGTCTGATGGTAAGCCTTGCCAGACAAATGTGTAGTTGGCCTTAATCACTTTGCCGTTGTCAGCCAGCCGATTCTCCTGTAGGCATGCAATGTCGATGCTGAGACGGGAAAGTTCCCTGTCTATGACCGCTGTCTTCCTTATATCTTCCGCACATGAGGGGTCAGAGTTAAAACCAGTGCAGAGGGTTCTGACATTCCAGCTTGCTAAACGAAGTGCTGGTAACTTCTTTCATATTTTTTCCAGTTTGTGCTTGGGTTATGGCTCGTTTGTTGAGTTGATCACTCTGACCCCCATGCACCCAATGGGGCAGGCGAACCATGACGGAACATCACCCTACTGGCTGGGGGCTGCCCAGCTTAAGGCGGACGGTAGATGCTCAGTGAGACATGGCAATCCCTCCCACCGTCAGGAACGACCCCTGGCGCCTAGCTCAACGCCAATTGAGCAATGGCTTATAACCAGTAACTGCCATTCCACGTGTTGTGGCTACACCTTGCAGCGAAGCTGGAGTGACCTCTCTAGGATTGGGTTGGGGAGGTAGAGAAATAAAAGAGGAGGCTACGATAGCCTAGCCAGAGCTTTTAAGAAGACCAGCTGTTGCCAAGGCAGCAGGCCCTCTCTCTTTCCACACAGATGGTAATTCCAGGGGAACAGCTTAGCTGATACAACAAGGTGCCATCTGCATCACAGGTTTTGCCAGAGATATAGCGCATCGCAATAAAACTGACAAAGGGACTCCGTCTCCTGATTTTCTGTTATTGTCTCCATGAAAAGGTGTGGCCACGAGACAGCGGAGGTTTGAGATTGGAGTTTCCCTCTCCTAGATGAGCTACCTATCAATGTTTACAAGCCCCATCTGCCCGAAAGCTTCTGGTTTTAAGGCGCCAGCGGCCCGCGTTCACCCCTTCTCCTGTCAGTCGAAACGTGATCCGCCAGACTTGGTTAAAAGTCATACGAGAAGGCCATGAGTTGGACTTTGGTTAGCAGAGGCTATTATGAGACGCAAGCTATGGAGATATTTCGAGAGGAGTCGGTGATTATTTCCCACTCCCATCCCCGGCAATACTAACTTTGGACCACATCATCAGGCGCAGCCCATATCCTCAGCCTGTATGCACCAACTCTCTGCTCTGAAGAAGAGTTAAGAGACATTTTATATGAGGCTCTAGACTCCGCAGTTGCAAATATTCCCACTTATGAGAGTCTATACCTCATCGGTGATTTCAACGCCAGGGTAGGTGCATATCACAAAGCCTGGTCCACCAGCATTGACTTACACGGCATTGGTAAAATTAATAACAACGGCCAGCGACTGCTCGAGCTATGCAGCACTCACAATCTGTGTGTAACTAACGCATTTTTCAAATGTAAGAACATCCACAAAGTGTCTTGAAGACAGCCCCACTCCAAGCACTGGCACCAGCTTGATCTCATATCATCAGGCGATCTGACCTGGCCAGTGTGCTCCAAACACGCAGTTACCAAAGTGCCGACTGTGACACAGACCACTCTTTGGTCGCAAGTAGAATCAAATTAATACCAAAGAAATTGTGTCACTCTAAGAGCAAGGGTAAAACTTGCATCAACACGCAGAATATCAACTGCCCTGAGATAAGGGATCAGCTTAACACCAAGCTTGAGCAAGCTCTTAAGGCCAACACCACGCAGAAAGAAATCTCCGATCTTCATGATGCTATAGGGACACAACAAATCGATGCGAATTGGCTCCATCGTCGAGACACTATTTATAACACATCTCTTGCCGTCCTCGGGAGGAAGGAAAGAAAAATGCAGATTGGTTTGAGCCCCACGGGGTTACAATGAATCCATTGACGGAGACAAATAGAAAAGCTCTATTGGCCTACAAAGCTTCCCCAGGACCTTTTACCCTGCAATGTCTCAGAAATGCCAGAAACACAGGCCGGAAGACTGCACGTTTTTGCGCTAACACTTATTGAGTGGAACTATGCAAAAGAATTTAATCTGCTGCTGATCAGGGATATATTTTTAAAAAATGTACGAAGGCATACAAAAGGCCACTGGGCCCACAACATCAAAGTCAGCTCCAATCAAGACAAAATCAGTTGAGATGATCACATAACGAGAAAAGCAGATGCGGCGCTGGACTGAGCATTATCTAGAAGTCTATGCGACACAGAATACAGTATCTTACTCTGCCATAGAAAGAATCTCAGATCTACCAGTTCTAGATCAGCTTGATGCTCCACCGTCACTAGAGGAGCTTATTAGGGCTATTGATCATCTGAGCAATGAGAAGGTCCCAGGCAACGATGGCATTCCTGCAGAAGTCCTTAAGCACGGCCAGCCAGCACTACTGAAGCCTCTGCAAGAACTCATATGCGATTTATGGGAACACGGTCACATCCCACAGGATTTGCGTGAAGCCAAAATAGTCACGCTTTATAAAAGCAAAGGTTATCGCAGCGATTGCAATAATTATCATGGCATCTTCTTACTGAGTTTTGTGGGAATCTCTTTTGCCAGAGTGATCCTTGCACGCCCGCAAACTCTGGCACATAATGTCTACCCGGAATCCCAATGCGATTTTCGGGCTGGCCGGTAATCCATGGACATGATCTTCTCACTCCGTCAGCTACAAGAGAAATGTCGGGAGCAACAGAAAGCCCTCTTCGTTTCCTTCATAGATCTAACAAAGGCATTTGACCTGGTCAGCTGCAAGGGTATGCTACGTATATTGGAAAAAATAGGATGTCCGCCGCGGCTTCTCTCCATCATCGAGTCCTTCCACACACAATATGCACAGCACAAGGCTCTTCGATTGTGCCACCCCAGAACCCTTCCCAGTTTGTAGCAGAGTCAAACAGGGCTGTGTACTGGCTCCAACACTCTTCGATATCTTTTTCTCGATGCTACTGCGTCATGCTTTCGAGGACTGCTTCGAGGGTGTAAAATCCATACCAGAACGGATGGAAATCTATACAACATCAGCCGTCTCCGTGCAAAGTAAAAAGTGGAAAATGATTTAATGAGAGAGTTGCTCTTCACGGATGACTCAGCCCTTACCTCACATTCAGAGATAGGTGTCAAACTTTTGGGTAATAAGTACTCAGAGGCATGCAAGGATTTATGGCTAACGATAAGTCTCAAAAAGACCAACATTATGAGACAAGGAACAGACTGCTTCCCCTCAATCTCCATTGAAAGAAACACCTTGGATGTCGTCGAGGATTTTACATACCTTGGCAGTAACATCACACGCTCACTCTCCCTGGAAAAGGAAATTGAAACCAGAATCGGCAAGGCTGCATCATTAATGGCTAGGCTGAATCAAAGAGTGTGGAACAATGCACAGCTTACTGATAGGACGAAAATCAATGTGTACCAGGTCTGCGTGCTCAGCACACTCCTCTATGGCAGCGAGTGCTGGATGACCTATGCCAAACAAACAAAGCAACTCAACTTCCACTTACGATGATTGCGCAGGATTCTGCACATCAAGTGGTAGGACAAGATCACGAATGTCGAGGTACTCAGAAGGAGTCATATGCTGAGCATGCACTCAATCCTGAGTGAGAAGTGCCTGCGGTGGTTGGGACATGAACGCAGGATGAGCTCGGAGCGCATTCCAAGACCATTTGCTTTACGGCGAGCTGGCAACTGGTATGCGGAAGAGAAGACGCCTCTGCTTGCGCTTCAAGGATGTCTGCAAGGAAGACATGACTATGGCGCAGATTGACCATAACACGTGGGAGACCATTGCTGAAGAGCGCATCTCCTGGCTGGAAAAAGTGCGCGAGGGCATTCAATTCGCAGAAGCTTCCCTTACAGCCAGGAGCAAGGAGAAAAGGGCCAGGAGAAAGGGGAAGGGGGATAGAGGAGCAGGAGGAAACGCAATCATCCCATGAGGATGGACGGATACCATAGATTGTTACCACAATAGGAGCAGATTCTATCGAATTATATATGCCCCCAATGAGTCTGCATAACCCCCAAAAGTTCCCATTTCCCCCGAAATTGATAATTTATCCCTGTTCTCTGACCCCTGGGTTTAAGACACGGAAAGCGGTAGCGATTTAATTTTCTTTTGTTTTTAAAACCAACAGGTGAATTTATAAATTTAACCACATCTTTTTCATTGGTGTTATTATGTTTTTATCGCTTTTGTGACGTAAAATGGTGACATTAATAATTGAACAAAATCTCCTGAGTAAACCATAAGTATAATATTTTATACTTTAGTAAATGTCATATTAATTTAAATCATCAACTCTCCAGAAAAGAACACACCTAAATTTCCCTTTACAAATCTGTTATTCGTACAGTACTTCTCTTCCAACCAAAACCAAGTAATTTTTAGAAAAAAATCAAAATTTGATATTATTGTGTTAATTTTATTTCAATTTCATGCCTTTGACGTTCACTTCCGGAATCTATTCTTCATCTATCAACTAACAAAAAGCCCTTGTAATGTAAAACGTAAGACTCGCGGCCTTAACAAGGTTGTTTACATTTGAGGGTATTTGACATTATCGCCGCTAAGTGTGTTAGCTGTCCAACTATGTCTCGGAAACAAAACAATTTTTTAATAAAATAATAATACAAAAAATTTAAGTAAAAAAAAATTCTTTAACAGTTAGTGAAATCGAGAAACACTGATGACGTGTATCTATACTTATAAAAGACGAGGTCTTCACAGACTTACTCACTGATCACTCATTCTCCGATTTCCCATGTAAGTAGTAGCAATCAACTTTGTAAAGTTGTTTGAATACACTCTAATGCCATTAATTGGCAAACTAAATATTTAAATTATAATTTACTGGGAGCCCGGGGCCCATACGTATTTTTGTCTAAAATGAGCTATATAAAAACTAACTCATCGCTAATTTTGTAACCTCCTGTGTAGGTAGAAGCTTGAAACTGTGGGAAATTGTTGAGTACATTTTCACGACGATAATTGGCAAAAAATAATGTTAACATTTTCACTCAAAGGGGTCTTGGACCCAAATATAGTTGTTTTGCCTAATGCGAACTTAAAAAAAAACCAAAAAAAAACAACTCATCCCTAATTCTCCAACATCCCGTGTAGGTCGAAGCATGAAACTTTGGCAAAATGTTAAGTACACAACAATAATGGTAGCAGATGAACATAATATTTGAAATATCACTCTAAGGGAGCAGGGGGCCCAAATGTAGCCTTTTCCTTATATGCGCTTTAGAAAAAGTGTATTTAAATTTTTGATAATTTTGGAAATTTTATTACTAAACGTGGTATATAACAATGTAATGCTCAATAATAAAACACTAGAGGATAATGAACTCGTTTGGAGCCGCGGGCTCCTAATCTCATTTTCGTAATTCATTTTTTCAACACGAGTTATATAACGTCACTTTAAAAGTATTTACAGGGTAAATGGATGGATTATTAACCTAATTCCATATATGAAATTGACTCGCATTGACATTGTATAAAGTATTAAATTACTAACGTCTAGTTCTTCCTTTTGCAAAGAAAATCGTTTCTTCCCTTTAGATTTTTAACAGTTTAGACTAATATAGACCTTATCTCTATCATGATATAGAATGAAATCTTCAGGAATTTTCCGATCTGAGCATATTGCGCCGTTCTTTGCTCGCTATCCCTTAATGTCAATTTATTCCTCATTTGATTTTTAACGACTTCGAAAAATATTTATCATTATCAAAATTGAAATCAATTGGGTTTTTTAAAATAACATCTTTTACTGATTGGGCCTGGGACCCCATAATGCCATTTTGTTTCTTTTATAATCTGTATAAATATTATTTTAGTGACTGATCACCATGAAAATTCAGAAACTGCTTGAGTACCATCCCATGAATGGTTCTTGCTACAATGGATTATTTTTTTAAAATCAAACTTAGTACATAAGATTTAGATAAGTCATATTTATAAAATAAGGGTCATTAAAAGACGTATGTACAAAAGTTAAGCAGGTTTTATTTCAAAATTCTATGAGCAATGGTCTGATTGGTTGTCAACGTTCGTCATGTTCACATTCTTTTTTTATTATAGCCACATTTTCATTCAATTTAGTAGGTGGCTTTCCTCCAGCTCTAAATGAAACCGATAGACATACTTATTGTGTTAGCATGACGCCAATATAAGTTAACATTGTGAACTTTTCGAATGATCTTTTGTACTCATGGTCCCATCTTTCAAAAATGAGTTACGCGGGTTTCAACGCTATCTGAACTTTTTCTTTCCCGCTGCTACACCCGGGTATTTTGCTAGTTTAATATATATATATTTATATACTGGACCTTTTGAAGATGATTTGCTGTCATCTTTGCTCGCGTGTAGGCTCTGTTATGTTGCCCTACATCTTAACCGGAAAACAACAAAGATGAACTCTGAGCTATAAGCTAATACGGACTAGTTAAAGCTACGGTAACCGGTCCTGATTAACCATCAACAAACTTTTTTATGACAACGTCTTTTTGTTTTACAAGCAGTTTGTGTTGATTAATTTATTTTTAAAATGAAATTCAGTCTACAGTTAACAAATGCAGGTGAAAAAATCATTGATAACACAGAATGATAGACAAGCCCCCCTAGTTTATGCAATATATTTGCACTCCTGTATGTTATATAATTTAATAAAACAAGACTTATTCATGCTTAATATAGTAGGGCCTTAGGCCTTAGAGGGTGGAATTTTGGTATCGCATCAGTACGGGAAAATAGTGCACCGGTCTATAGTATAATGTAATAATCCCAGCCGGTTCGTTATACGAAAAAGATTGAGAAGCACTGATCTAGTGTATATGTAAAGGCAACAAATTTCATCCAGACATACAAAACAGTAATAATCTGGAATATTTCAAACAAGATAAACTTCAATTAATGTCAATAATGCGTTCGCCTCACAAATTTGAAGTCGTGCGGTTTCGCCTACGTTAAGCAACAATAAGATAATTATGAATGACTATAGCTAAACCCCGAATGCTGACTTGGAGAGGAAATGGGCGCCACCAGGTCTACCAGGCTTCGAGAAAGTTTAAATGAAAACATTTGAAACCCTGTGTCCGCACGTTCATTGGGAAAAAAATGTCAGCTCCAAGCACATTAGATAGTGTTACAATGTTTCGTCCGCAATTAAATTTTACTTTCTAAATTACTATAAGTATTAAATACATAATAAATTGATTCGTTAATAAGGGGAGGTAACCTAAGCAGAAGTAGAACGCACAGTAACTAACTGAAACATGCAAAAGTTAATATCTACAATTAATTACAAATAGGTAAAAGACCGATATAATTAAGAAATACTCTTTAGAATATATAATTTAAATAACAATTGGTACTAATTATTAAAGTGAGTAAGTATAAAATAGAATCACTAACGATAGGTGATAGCGATTACAATATTGACAGATAGCCCGAAAAATATTAGTAACTATGACTATTGTAAATATCATGCCAACAATCATTATCTTCCCTTATGTTTCTCTTTCAGTCACACTATTTTCTCTTCACTGTTGTTCTACCGTAATCATTGTTCAATCCCTAATTATAAAAACATCATCGGAAGATCCTGGACAAAGGACTAACAAGAACGATAATTAAACTTAAAGATCTCCAGAACACGTTTACAATTACATGTTGGACTAGGGGTCTACCGATATGCATTTTTGCCGATATTGCCGATACCGATATTACCGACATTTTTTTTTGCTGGTATGAGTGCCGATATGAGTATTTGTTAGGATCAAAACCAGTGGTCATATTTGATGACGTCATTCTTAAATTTATCACTCGTAATTATTTATATTTTATAATTTAGGGGTCTACTGATATGCAGTTTTGCCGATATTACCGATTTTTTTTTATTTTTTTTTGCAGAAACAAAGTTTCTGAATTGTTTACAAGTTCCAGATCATGACCTACATATGACTCATGACAAAACGAACCGTCCTTTGTAAAAATGTACAAGCAAGATTAGGAACTCCTTTTAAAAATGCATCTTTGACTCATAATTATTAATTCTAACCAATAGTTTTAATGGCTTTTGCACACAACCACCTTTTATGAATGAAACAATGAGAACAAAGTAATAGTAATAGAGTGAAAATGAGGTTGAAGGATGAATGGTTGCCAATGACAACAAGTTTGCACACCGTACATTTTGTTATTTCATACGAATCGAAATGTTTTAGACATCTGCGATTCTGCGTGCATCTTTGCTATTAGAGCAATTACGTGAACATAATGTTTACATGTTATTCATTTATTAGAGCAATTACGGTATACTTGGCATAGGCACTAATTACACAGTATTTCCGAGTATACTAAAATCGGCCGATACCCAAACAATATCATAGCACATGGTACACCGTATCGTGGCTGTACATATTAATACTAGGGCCTTTTTGGCTATTTCAATACCGGTATCGGGGTCGATATATTAATTTATCGACATATCGTAAATCTAAATGATATATTTTTTTAAATGTTGTGTTTCTTGTGTTGTTGTTGTTTCTTTTTGTTGGTCAAAATTTCACTTAGTATGAAATATCGGTGACGTCAATATCTGGACCTTTACATGCTATATCGGTAGACCCCTATGTTGGACCTATGTTGACGTGTGACCAAAGCTAAGCTCCCCCGTCGAGATTCACTGCACAGTGAAACGGGGATGGGGAAAAGTCATAGATACATAAAGTCAACGGGGTAGCTCCTTCCCTGATCGTAGAAAGTGGGTGTTTGGTACTTGACATATCCCTATAAACAAATAATATTTTTGTTTATACACTCAACTTTTTACATTAATTTGATTTTTTTAAGGAAATCTTGTAAATATGCTTCAATTAAAACATCTTTATGCTTACAAGACTTTACAAAGAGCAGTGACGATAAACATTTTTACAGGAAACTTCTATGGCTTAACATATTTTTCTTTAAAATATGTTTTATTGAAACGTAATCTTTTTTTTATTTTTAAAATTAAAAGTATGTACCTTTTTTGTTTTGTTTTTAAGGACTTTGCCTCTCAGTCATTTAAGACATCCTTAGTATAAGCAATTTTTTAAAAATAATAAAAATTAAATTTAGTCTAATTTGTTGCCATTGACTTGCCATGGTTTGATGACCATATTTTTTTTTATTCCTGAAGTTTTCAGTTTATGTAAATAAATAGAATAATAAAAGAATTATAAAATATCATGAAAAGGGTCAAAAGTTTAATTTAAAAGAACCTGTAAATCAATTTCCGGAAAGCAGAACGCACATGCAACCATGCATCAGTATAAAATGTGTTTCAATCATTTGCAGTTGGCTTAAGAGGCAACAATTTTTGTTCTTCATATAACCACCAACTTCACGTTTTTCTAAGTATGATGCTTTCTAACTTGAGGGACGATAAAGTCAGAGTTTATATTCATAATATTGTGAATGTTACTGATAAATGTTGTCCTCCTTTGTGCAAAGACTTCAAATGGGACCAATGCAAATTATGAAATTTGTTTTGTAGGTATTCCTAGTAAGCATAGTTCAAAATTTCAGATTATAGGACGTAACAAAATGTAGCACTTCATCAAAACAAAAAATTATAAAATGTGATCATTGTTAAAAACCATAAAATTAACATAATAAGTTGTGTCTCAATAATTTTCATGAATTAGTAATAAGACAAAAAACAAAAAAACAAACTATGTAGGTTATATAAATTTGTGGAAATAATTTATATTTTTCAGGAAAATTGAACATACCACATGCAAATGTCAGAAACGTTAAGGTGTAAATAGGCATCATGCTTAATGCGTGCTGTAGATACTACTCTTATTTTCACACTCGGCTTTACTTTAGTTCTGGAATCATATTTTTGTGGATCCTGGGATTTTTTTAAAAAAAGTTATAATTGAGAAAGAGAAAATGGGTTATAGAAATATAAAATAGTTTTAAAAAATTCATGTTGTAATAAATATATTTTAAAATTTAAATAGTTAGAAGGACACATACTTATACTGTACAAGATACAAATGTATTTGCCAAATCGTGCTTTATCTAATTAGTCAAACGTTTGTCTATTATTAATTATAATTTTTAAATATTTAAAATTTATATGACTTTAAATTTCACTAGTCGACATGAATTACAGACTATGAACATATAATTTAAACATTGCTAATAGCTTGTCTTTATAAATATTTGTTGTGAGTTACTAATGATGACGATGAATCCTTTAATCATATCGGAAATTTCCCTTTTCTCGAGCCTGGCCAGATTTCTTTAAGCACACACTTCGTTAATTTTTTCATATCTTCCTTCTTGAAATTGTTTAAACTTAAATACAGATTTTAAGCAAAGTTTTTTAATACAATTTTTACTGGTCGATAAAAATTGGTTCTTAAATATGTTAAAGAACCATTTATTTTTATTGTACATGATTTTTTTTTAACATTCCACTTTGATATATATTAAAATAGAAATGTACAATTAATTTCAAATCATAATATTATTAGTAAAAGGTTGATTTTTACCCTAACTACCGTCAATATCATTAATCATCTTTAAATGATTTTTTTTTCTTCCACGTACAATTTAAAATTTAATTATTTGTTGTCATTACTCTATTTTAGCTTTGGCACATGATTTTTGCTATATAATAAAACTGTTTCAAAAATCATTGCGGTAAAAAAACTTTATAAAACATATTTTTTTAGCAATTAATGAAATATTTCATATTTCTCTAAAGACTTATCTCAAACGGTTAGTTGTTCGTTTTACTCAAGAAAAAAACAAGCGTAGTCATTATTATACTAAAATATAGAAATCGTATTTTTATGCATTACTTTTATATATTTTTTTTATAGGTAACGTGTCAAAATATTGTTATATTTAGTAACGATACACGACCTTTTACAGTTTGAAATATTAAAACAGGTACTATTGTAGTATACGGATTTATAGCTTTTAAAAGTTTGCCTGCACATTTATTGTTGGCCCCGAGAGCCAGTAAAAAAAGTTTCAACAAAAACTGTAGGAAATTAATAACTTGCTTATAAAGCTCAATTATCTTAAAATGTTATTATTATTATCAGTTTATTGGTTTCGACAAATACAAGTATCGATTTTTATATTTGAGTACCTAGCACTTCTTACAACAATACATGTAGTGACATTCATTTTATACGCCCAGTTTTACTTTAAAAGAAATTTGTATATAAACATGTTAAAATTGATTTAATTTTTGATTTAAGAAATAAATACAATTTTAATATAAATTAATTAAAATTTTAAAAACAATGCTTTTAACTGTTTATTATTTTTATTTTTTGTTGGTCTCATTCAAAATATGTAGTTCTATGTTAATACTATTTTAATATTAAAACACCTGTGGCTACAATCATGGATGTGTAATTATTTTAAAGTAATCACTATAACATAAGTTACTTTTAAAAATAACGAAAAAAAACAACAAACAAACAACAAACAAAACAAACAAACAAAAAAACAATTACACAAATTACTTAATTCCTTTGATATAAAACGGTAAGCATTTTAATTTAGAAAAGATTTCACATCAAAATCAAAAACATTAAACATGGAATAATTGCTAATTTCATGAAAAGCCTCAAACCATGTTTTCGAACTGAAAGAATAATGCGAACTATATATACATATTAAAATGTTTGAGTAAACTTAATGTATGTCTCCATCAAGCAATAATGTATGTTTAGTTTTTACAACTTTAAATATAATTACTTTTTGAAAATATATATCGAGGAGATCATGATAATTACCAGAGTATCGCAAAAAAAAATTAACTAAATGCTTAGAAATCTGAAGTGGCACAGCTAGGGATTTGGCGGCCCGAGGGGCTTGACCTCTTTTTGCCCCTGAATTTTGATCGATGGCATAATATTTAATATTTATGTGAAAAATAAATTTTGGACAATCTTTTGAGGTCCTCCCTAGAGTGGGGGCCAGGGGAGGACTTTCAAATTCCCCCCCCCCTCGCCAATCTACGCTGCAGAGTATCAGAATCATCATTAAGATCTGATAATGAATTATTTTTTTTTAACTTCATAATTCATCTATAAGGAAAATGTGTGTTGTAAAGTGTAGTCTGTATATGATGCAGGACATAGTGATTGTTTGACATCATCCAATAGCACATTTCCTATTGCGTTAGATACCATGAAACAAACTGTACAATTAGTAATTACTGTTAATATTTAGTGATAAATAAAGCTTAAGATAATATATGTATTATCAAGAAGCTGAAGTGAGCCGTTTCTGAATGTACATTTTTTACAGTTGTTTTGCCCAACTTTCCACAAAAGCTAGTGAGCGTTATCAGTAAATTGGTTATGTCAAAAAAAAAGAATATAATATTTTTGGTTAAAAATAAATAAGTTCTGAAAGATAAAACATGTTTATATATATCGCGCATAAAGTGATCTATTAATTTCTGGGTTATTCAGATCTACCGTATTTAGTTGAAAACCATTCAATGTAAATAGGTTCACATTTTTAACAGCCTAATAATGTAACATTCTTTGGTAAAAAAGACAAAATATTAATTAAACATTAATTATCTGACAATTCATATTTTTTACGTAAGTTCTTTTAGCACAAAGCTATTCTTTAATCAATGATATTTTTATTATATGAGAAATTGAATGTGTATCAAAGTTTGCTATATAATTGAAAAATTGTTGCATCATAAAAAACAGTAGAATTAATATTACATTACAAAAGTTTATAATACTTTATTTATTTAATTATTACATGTACTGACCGGTAACTTATTTAAATGTTGATCAAAAGAATATTAATAAGTGAGTCTCAAGCGTTTCTATGGTAACACAGAGAACTTAAATATTACTTTTTAAATATTTTTTTTGTGTTTGTTTTTTTTTAAAATTACAATTGGATTACTCATCTATGTTTAAATCTTTGAAAACAAAAGCTACACATTATAAAAGTATTAAGTGTGTGTTCAAAGTTTACACTGTTTACAACTCAAGATACTCAAACAAAGGTTGACTAAGTAATTCCAATAAAAACTTAAGTCCCATTTCCTGAAGTTAGTCATTTTTCCCCATTTGTTTTTGACTCATAATCTCTAACATGCTTATTATATCTATTAAAGTTTTTACTGCTATGAACATACACTTTGCTACTCTTTGCTAATATGTGTACACATTATTCATGGTTATGTTTACTTATATTGAAATGCATTTTTAAATGTGTTAGTCCTTCATTTTATTTTGATACGCATTTACTTCTATCTGTGGTTAGGACATGTATAAATATTTTATTACAAAAGTAAAAACATATATATTCTTTATTGTCTTATTTGTGTAAATTGCAGTTATTGATAGAAATAAATTTCATGAAATTAATATGGCAAACCAAGTAAATCTAAGTAGTTATCAGGTAGCGTTGACGCTGATAATCCTTTGTATGCGAACACGTAAGTTTGTTCTAAGCCCAATATTCATACTTTAATTTAATGAATGGCCATCAGCTTTTTGCTCTTTTTAAAGTAAAAAAATATATAACAATATATATATATATATATATATATAAATACAAATATATATATATATATTTATAATAGGAATGCTAAAATTAACGTTTGATCAATAGATTAAGACATTTAATCTAAAAAAAATTAATTTTATCGATTAAAATTGAATTAAAAATTAAGAAAATATATCTAACTTTCTCCTCCAAAATTGATATATATATATATTTTTACTTACTTTTACCTTGTATTATTATTATTTTTTTTGAAGTGTTAACGTACACAAAAAGGTGTTTCTTCCTTATTTCTTGCAGAGTAGAAAAAATTCGCTGTGTTACGTCAGAAAATTTGCTAGCCATATAATTATAGCGTCTTTAACCGATTTCGCGAATAATGAATCGTTTTAACGGGATCTATATATGCGTTATTGAAATATCATTAATCGAAATTAATCGTATACATTTCCCCCATTAAGCCAACATTTTCTAAAATCAGTAAGAGCCCTAATATATATATATATATATATATATATATATATATATATATATATATATATATATATATATATATATATATATATACATATATATATATATATATGTATATGTAAATATATATATATATATATATATAATATATATATATATATATATATTTACATATACATATACATATATATATATGTATACTTCAGCATATAATATTTCATCAGTTAATAACAATCCTTCTATACAGAAGATTATTGCATCCTACGGTTATTAACAGTTTTGTGTAATCTTTCAATTTTATTAGCGTTTTAAATGTTGATAGAGTGTAGGTTAAACGTGCTTTCTCAGGCAACCCATTCACGTAAAACTTATGCATTGCAAGATGCTAATTTGTATGTCTTAGTTCTTTTATTCGGAATCACACAAATGTTTATTTATATATGTACGTGTTTCTTACATGTAAGCGGGTTTGGTTAAGACGCTTTATTCAAGTGAAATTTGTATAAATTGCAACTTATATATATATATATATATATATATATATTTATATATATATATATACGTATACATTTATATATTTATATATGTATATGTATATATATATGTATATATATATATATATATATATATATATATATATATTGGGACTGTTATCGATTAATTTAAAATTAATCGTTAACTTTTGAAAAATTAACGATTAATTAATCGATAATTTCAATTAAAACAAAAAATAGAAATTTATGATGTCATTAAACTGAACATTTCAAGGGAAGTAACAAAAACAAAACATTGTTCACCATCTTCGTTTTTGCCATCCGTAGTTAGGTTAAAAACAGATTTTTTGCTCAACTTTCCAGTCATATGTTTAAATTTAACTGCATTGATAATGTCAGCCATTTTTTAGTGGACGTCTGCCGGTCCACATACATTAATAAAAATAAATTATAATATTACGCGGGAGAAGTTTGTATTTTAAAAAAGTATAAATGATTATTAATTATATATAATTAATTATTTATTAATATTTTTTTTAAATAAATGTTATACATATTTTCTTTAATTTTAATGCAATTTTTATCGATTAAAATAATTTAATCGATAACACATTTTAACCAATAATCGATAAATTAATCGTAAACTTCCGCAGCCCTAATATATATATGTATATATATATATATATATGTGTATATATTTATATATATATATATATATATATATATATATATATATATATATATATATATATATATATATATATGTTTATATATATCGTTATATATTGTATCGATTAAAAAAATTTATTACGATTAATTGACCCGCCACTTGTAAATATACTGGAAGTCAAAAATAAAATATTTCGGCTGGTAAATATAAAAAATCTATGGCCGATTACACGATCAATTTGATTTTAAACTATTGACTGACTTGAATGTTCAAAATGTTGATAAAGATTATGGTGTCCATTGAGATAATGTTTTTAACTACTATGCAATGTTCCTTTTAAGTCTAAGCTTCGTTTGTCCGTGAGCAAAGTTTAAAAAACAAACTTGTTTGAAAAGTTGCCCAACGTCTATTTTTTGTGCAAAATTTTACAAAATTTGCTGTGCGGTGATTCTAAACTCCTGCGTGGCGTCGGTCAAATATCTGCTCAGCTACGCTGTTTTGAGGAAACATTGCTATCATGGTTCTAACAATTCGCTTACCTGCATACAAAAAATCCACTAGAGTATCGGAAACTTCATCTGAGACCATCTAAAGCTATGTGAACGATTGTTCAGCTCGGCTTTTCTCCAAGCTATGCAGTCTGTAGCCTCCTCTATCTTTCGCTCCTCGGTTACCATAAGGCCCCATTTTGACAACTGTGCGCAAATTAGATCGGTCTTCTGCCTTACACTCCCAGTCACGTGTGCGTATTCTGGCAGCTTTCATGTTCCTTTGGCGGACATCTTTAAATCGCAGACGTGGGCGACCTGTCTTCCTCTTTCCAGATGCCAGTTTTCCATATAGTAGGCCCTTGGATGTGCCGCCATGGCTCATTTGTAACATGTCCTAGCCATCTCAGGCGTCTTTCACTAAGGATTGAGAACATGCTTTGGGTATTGGAAATCACTAGTACCTCACTATTAGGTACTTTGTCATGCCATTTAATGCGAAGGACGCGACAATGGCATTTCAAGTGGAAGCTATTATGTTTGTGCTCATGGGGTGTATAAGTTGTCCATGTCTCGCTCCCGTACAGCGGTGTACTGATGACGCAGGCTCTATAGACACACATATTGGTTTTCTCCGTTAGCTTGTTGTTTAGCCAGAACCGTTTATTTAATTTAGCCACTACCTGTTGCAACTACCTTGCCAATTATATGGTTTATTTCCTATTCAATGAACAGTGTATTGGAAACCTTAGACCCCAAGTAGTTAAAGCTGTCCCCAACCTCCAAGTTTTAATTCTCGATATTGATGGAAGGAGGAGGACGTGTGTCATAGAACAAAAAATATATATATTTCAATTTTCGTTTAAAAAAAATAATGCCTTATTATTTTTTTTAACATAAGAACGATATATATATATATATATATATATATATATATATATATATATATATATATAAATATATATATACATATATATATATATATATATATATATAAATATATATATACATATATATATATAAATACAAATCTAGATATATATAAATCTCAGTTGTTTGTATGTCGGTATGTTTCACTTTTCAACTTTATGTTCGTTACACATTCACGGAAAAACCAAATGACGGACGTGGACCAACTTTGGCAGGACGGTTCCTTTTACCCCGGAGATGGTTTTAAGTTATTTTTTGTAATTGTCCCTTTTGCCCGAATGCCATAAATTAAATACTCATAAAATTCAGAGACAAAGAATGAAAAATTTAACCTCATTTCTATATTGAACAACTTTACGCGGACGTTCAAATTCTGTTCAAAGCGAGTTATTTTTGGTGAAGTTTTTTTTCCCCCAATACTTTATTTTCAGCGGTGCGCATTAAAAAATATTATATTGTCTATATGCGGTGCGCACATTTTCGTGTACGCTTCTTTTCAAAAAATAAAATATAAGCATAAAACAATGACGTAATTTAATATTTATGTACAATCCATACAGACCACGGGAATCAATATTCATAACTAACATAAGTGACTTATCCGTGTTTGATAACTAACAATCATTAAACTTGCTGAAATGTACACAAAGTATATCATAATAATTGGAAATCCTCAAATCTTCTTTTTACATCGTTGCCTTTTCAAAAATTAAAATATAAACATAAAACATTGACGTCATTTAACATTTTTATACAAAATCATATTGTCTAATTACGCTGCGCACATTTTCGTGTACGCTTCTTAATTTGAGCTGTGCAGTACACAGAATAGTCATTTTCGTTACTGTTACTTTCTATATATTATAGACAGGTCAACATATTTATTTAAAACTGCCACACGATCATTAGGTTTAATTGTTTACATGTTTAAAATGTTTAAATTTAATTGCGAATTTCTTTTAATTATTTTCTGTTCCATTACTCGACAATTTAATTAAAAAAAAACTATTTATGTAATAATTGTGTCAGTATTTTTTTTCAAGGGTTCATTTTTAGCGATGCGCGTTCTAAAATCTTTTATCACCTGACTACAGTGCGCACATCTTCGTGTACGCATCTTAAATTTAGCTGTGTCCTATTAATATAACATTTATATTTTGTTTGTCTTTTACATTAGCTATTGTCTTTTACATAAGCTATACACTTATACAATTTAAAGTTAGGCTACTGGACCTATTTACATCGTAGATTTAACTAAATAAAGTCATCCTGAGAACGCTTAATTATTTTTATTTTTTTTGCGAATTGAATTAGTTATGTTCATTCCTTTGTAGTTTGATTAACATAGGTCATTTTTTTTAAATTAACGTTTGTAATTGTTTCACATTCGTTTTTTAACATACATTTGATTTTAAATGTGGAAGATAATTTCTTTATTTTTTAGAAACAAAATATGTTGTTGGGCAATAAAAGTGACTCAAAAAGAATTTCATTCATCTATGATATTATACCAATTGTATAC
The DNA here is from genome assembly GCA_944989445.1 of Ampullaceana balthica. Lineage (NCBI taxonomy): Eukaryota > Metazoa > Mollusca > Gastropoda > Lymnaeidae > Ampullaceana > Ampullaceana balthica. The sequence goes on along the minus strand of CALYLW010000801.1, from coordinate 175,333 downwards.
AGGCATAAATTTTAATCGTAAATGTAGACACACATAATTAACTATTCAAAAAGTATTTCCATGTTAGAACAACTATAAATAGATTACAAAAGTAGAGTTATTTTTGGTCCAGTTGTTATGAGCAGACTTGTTATTAAGCCAGAATATTTCTATAACCATTTATTATTATTGTCTAAATACGGTGCGCACATTTTCTTGAATTCCTTTTAATACTACTGCTTTAGTTTCTTTCAGGTATTTCAGAAAGTACACTTCACATATAGCATTTAAAATTTAATTTATTGGCGCTATATGTCAATACACTTACACTTTAAAAAAGTTTACATAAGCTATACATATATATATATATATATATATATATATATATATATATATATATATATATATATATATATACATTATAAACTTTCGCTACCGAACGTATTAACAGAAGTTGACTAAATTTAATAAAGTGATCCTGAAAACGCTTAATTAAAATGAATTGCAAATCTAACATGTTATGTTCATTTCTTTGTAGTCGGAATAACATAGGCCATTTCTAAAGTTGCTTTTTAATCATTTTTTCAGATGTGCTTATTAACAGACGGTTGAATATGTAAAATGTGGATATATATATATATATATATATATATATATATTAAATAAACAAAATCTGGTGTGTGTGTATTGAATATAGTTTACAAAATATGATGCCTTATCAGAAATAGGGAACAGAAAAATAAAATATTTTCTTTTTTGAAATTATACACATTGCATAAAAACCGTAAATTTAAATCGTACAATTTAGAGACGTAAAATTTAATAAATATTATTTCCTTGATACATAAACTATGAATACGTCAAAAGGAAGAGTTATTGTGGTCCAGTACATTTACGTTATAACAAGACTTTATTTTATGCGGCCAGCTTTCTATAATCTTTTAATGTCTAAATATTGTGTGCACATTTCTTAATATCATTTTAAATTTCAATACGACGTTTATTTTTAGAAAGTACATTTATAATTGTGTTTATTGGTGCTTTGAGTTATGTAGTCGTTGCCTTTTTATGGGATAGCGCCATATGTTCTTTATCTCATAGACGCGGTTACACATATTGTATTATTTACAATTGTGTTACTATGCCATGTCCTAATTATACATGAAATTTTTGAGTGACGAGGGTGTTAGAGCTCTTTCGGAAAACCTAACAGTTATGTTTATTTAGAACAAGTTGGAATGAAATAGTAAATTTAGTTATTATGGTCGTCAAGATTCATTAATCATAAATCATATCTTTTTAAATAGTAAGGCAATGTTAAAAGGCACGGCATCAAGTGAAAACAACTCATGCGGTAACATGTTAAAAATTAGATAATTGTGTATGTTGTTTTTTCCCTCTCTCTCTCTTTTTTTCTTAAATAGATTTAATTTTTTGTCCTTAAAATGGAATATCTCTGTTTCCCATACGATTTTAACTAATATATGAATCTGAAATATAACTTGGCAAAAAAAGTTGTCATAACCAGCAACTAATACTGGGAAAAATGAAGGGTCAGCACACTCCCGCTACGAAGAGCGGGTATATTTCTAGTATATATATATATAGATATAGATATAAAAGGGCTGCGAAAATTACCTATTAATTTCTCGATTGATCGTTTAAAAATTGTAACGATTATATTATTTTTAACGATTAATTGACCCACAACTTACAATTATTAGAAATAACAACAACAAAAAATAATAATAGCAACCTCTAAATATAAAATTTCCTGACAATTACACGAGCATTTTGGTATTAAGCTATTGGCTGACTGGAAATTTCAACATGTTGATAAAGTGTGCCTACCATATTTCTAACACTTCGCGAACTTATCAAACACCATGAAAACATAAAAAGCTAATGGCAGTACTGGAGTCTGATTCAGAGAAAGATAATGACGATAACTCTTATGATGAATAACTGCGTTACAAAATGGAGATGAAAGTTCCTGAATCCATTAACATTCTACAAAGGGGGAAACGTAATGAACCCCGATATCTGATGATTTCCAATACCGTTTTGTGCAAACCAGTTTTCTCAGTGTCATGTGAATAATTGTTCAGCTCTAATTGTGAATTAGATCCGCTCATCACTTGAACCAAATAATGTCAACACGTGTATTTTTGCGTTATCGGTAAAAAAATAAAATTTAAAGGAGACATTCAAGTGTTATATTGATTTTCAACAAGAACATTTAATAAAGTGTTATTTATGACATCATAAATATTAATTTTTGCCTTAAAACGAAATTAAAGATTTATTAAACGTTAATATTTCAAAAGTTAACGTTTAATTTTTAATTAATTGTTAACAGCCCTAATATATAATTTTTTTTTCTTAGAAAAATATATCTTTGAATATTTGTTTAAAATATATACATAATTATGTATTTAAAAACTTTACTAACGCCGATGTAGGCTGATCTCAGCAATGACATGTTTCATTATTTATTGGTAATATTTTTGTAACTGAACATTTAGAACGACTGGTATGATGTCAACATTTTTTTTCTCTTCTGAATAGATTCGTTTCAAACATCAGTCTGCAGACCAGTTGAAGAGTACAAAAATCATAACTTGACTTTTACTTGGAAAGAAGACAACAACTATAATCAAACGTATCTGACGATTCAAAGAAACAACTTGGTTGTTTCATTATGCAACACTTCAAAAAGCTGCATTGATCTTTTTCCCCACAAATACAAACTAACGTTGTTAAACAAAAACAAAACAGATGTAATAGTAATGGTTAGTCTTTTTAATGTAACTCGATCAACAAGCCATACATGGCAGGTATTACAAGATGGAAAGTTGAAACATAGGTGCACTATGATAGTGTTTGGTAAGTTAAAATTAAAATACATTACAATACAATTGGTAACATGATTTTTACGCAATCGAGACAATTTTTTTCCTCAACTTATAGAGGGGCGCGGTTATCGAGTGGCTGTCGTATCGATAGTCACGAGCAATGTTCCCTCTAAGGAGTTTTGGTCCGTGGGCAGAGTTAAAAAATGCACGTGCAAAGCTTTACAACATACCTTTCTTGTGCAATATCTTAAACACCGTGTAGCCGCGAAGCTTAAATGTAACATAGGTCACGAGTTGAGTATCGCTGAGGGCAGGATTTTTTCAGGAGGCTAAGGGGGTCCCTGACTCCACCCATCTCCCAGTGGGTAACATTAGGGAATTAAAGGTTGGTGGGTATTGTGCTAACCACACCATTCCTAAGCTTTGGCCATTGAAACTTGTGAATGCTTCTTTACTTGCACATTATACCAGCAAAGTCCGGAAATGAATCTTTACCTTTCACCTTTCTGTGTATTAATAAAAAAGCTTGCATGGTTCTTTTTTCTCTAATAATATTTATTTAATAAAGGTAATCCCGAAAGATGCACATGATGTTACAAAATTATTGGAATTATAAGATAGCCTTAAGGTTAATTTAGTATCCACATTTATTTTAAAAAAGGGAATTAATTATAATGTCTACTAATTACTAAATATATAGCAAATATTGTTATAAATGTATATAAATAAAAATAGTATATATATATATATATATATATATATATATATATATATATGTGTGTGTGTGTTACAGGCAAATTGTGAAATTCAGGCAAACCGTTGAAGTATGAAATGATAGCTCTTTCATACGTTGCCGAGTAGCCTGTGAGTGTTGAAATTATTTGTAAGACAGCATTAAGCCGGTACAATGTTCCACTGAACAATGAACATTCTTATCCGTTAAATATATGAATAGCGCTGGTGTTGCATTTTCTAGGAACTTGTAAATTAACACCTTGTCTTGTATGGCCTTTGGATTGCTTGTGTATATTCCAGTAGGTTACAGCCATTTTGTTAATTTAACTTGTGCTTCATGTACTATATTGTTTGGATCTTTGTCCATCTTGATTCTCATCTTATGAAATTCTTTTCTATAATCATTTTCTGACTTCCCGAAATGACAAAGAAGTGCCTTTTAGACAGTTTTATATATGTTTTTGTCATCTTTGGCTATACTGGTGTAGCTTCAAATGCTTCTCCAGTTAGTTAATTAATCATTTGTGCTGGCAAATATTTATCATCATAACCTTTTATGGCCATTATGGATTCAAAATAATCCAGATATACATCCATTTTTTTCTTTCTATTATATTTTCTAACTTTGATAGTATCCATTGGTGCTGAATTTTCATCTGAGTCATTACAAGGATTGTAGCATATGATCTGTATATCAATTTGTTGTTTTAAGTTGTCATTTTTAAGTTGTTCAAGTTCACTTCTTGCAGCTCTTACTTCTCTTTCAATTTTTTGCTTTTTTACTTCTCTGGCTATTTTTTTTTGCTTCTCTTCTTTTTTAGCCATTTTTTGCCTTTGCTTCTACTCTTCTCTGGCTTCTTGGACTTTCTCTTCAATGAAATATTTCATCACTTTCCCAGTTAATCCAATTTCTTCAGCTCTGGCATTAAATGTTTAACAGTAATCCATGTTTAATATTATGGAATTATATGAGTCAAGCAATTCAGGAATCAATTAAATTATTTATTTTTTAATGTATAAATCATCCAAATGAGAACATAATAAACTCAAAATATGTTAATTACAAACAAGTGACACATCTAAACCATTAAATTTAATTTTGACAAAATGAGGCAACAAAGTATCCGCTCACGGTATCTTAAGTATACTATATATATGTACGCTGCCTGAGATTGACAATACACATCCGATGGTCCAAAGTTTTGAATGAAATAAGTCACTTTGTCAAATTTTCCGATTTCCAAAATTGAGGATAGCTTTAGACACTTCAGTTCAATCTATTAATCCATATTGCAATTCTAACAATTTCTACACAATGAATGAATATAAATTTACTTCTTCGATTCACAAATCACACAGTTGTTAATAGTCCATAGCTTCTCAAATTCAAGGTTTGGTTTATTGCTAGTTCTTGGAATCCACTAACACTAGCGTGTAGTGTGTAGTAATCTTGTTTGACTTAAAAACCTATACTGTGTTGTAATTTGTTGACAGTTATATTTAGAACCAACGTGTATGTAAGACCTATATATGGTCACTGTGTGTCTAGTGTGGTTCAACTGAGACCCAGATTCAGTGCAAGCCTGGAACAAGTGTACGGTATTTAAACCACAATATTGGGACATTTATATTTCATCGATTTGCAAAAATCTATAGACTGCTGCATACGGCCTTTAATATTCACAAATTACGATGGCTGAAACTGACACTATTTCTTCCTTTTATGAATAATTCCCTTTTTGTTATTGTTTGTTGTTGAGACTTCTCGTCCATGAGGGGCATCCACCAATCATCGTCGGCGTCTGCGATTCCTCCAAGGGCATAGGCCACCTACGAGAGACCTCCAGGCATCTCTATCCTGGGCCAGCTTCTCCAGGATCTTCCATTCATGGCCAATTCTCTTGATGTCTGCCTCCAATTATCGGCAACAATTGTTACTTTGACGGCCTCTTTTCCGCTTACCCTGTTGGTTCCATTTCAGGGCTTGCTTTGTTGTGTTAGAAGCAGGTTTTCTTAGTGTATGACCAATCCGCTTCCACTGTTTCTGGAGAATCTCTTCCTCAATGGGCTTCTGTTTTGTACGCTGCCACAGTTCCTGGTTGCTGATTTTGTCTGGCCAGTGAAATCTGAGAATCCTTCTTAGACAGTTGTTGATGAAGGACTGGATTCAGGTCATTGTTCTCCATGTCTCGGCTCCATATAGAAGAACATGTTTTACCATAGCGTTAATAATCCTTACTTTTAACTTGCTGCCTACGTTGTTAGAGACCCAAACATTCTTGAGTTGCTGGAAGGCTGCTCTTGCTTTTCCGATCCTTATTTTGACGTCCGCATCTGTACCACCTTGTTTATCTACCACGCTGCCAAGGTAAACAAAACTTTCCACCTCCTCAAGGGCTTCTCCTTCAAGCATAACGGGTGATGTACTGGTGGCATTAACCTTTAGGATTTTACTCTTCCCTTTGTAAATGTAGAGACCCATGCTAGCAGAAGTGGCTGTGACAATGTGTGTTTTCTCTTGCATCTGTTGTTGGTTATGTGCAAGAAAGGCAAGATCATCAGAAAATTCAAGATCATCCAGTTGATCCAACAAGGTCCATTGAATGTCATTCCTTTTCTGCTGTGTAGATGTTTTCATCACCCAGTCAATGGCTATCAGGAAGAGGAATGGTGACAGCAAGCAACCTTGTCTCACACCAGTCTTCACCTGGAAAGCATCTGTCACCTGCTGGCCATGGATAACTCGGCAGTCTATCCCTTCGTACATATTTCTGATTATATCAGTAATCTTCTGTGGCACCCCGTAATGCCTTAGCAATCTCCACAGGGTTTGCCTGTCAACACTGTCGAAGGCTTTTTCATAGTCAACACAGTTGACATAGAGCGGCGAGTTCCACTCTAGTGACTGCTCTAGAATGATGCGCAGTGTCGCTATCTGGTCCGTGCAGGATCTAATGGTGCGAAAGCCAGCTTGTTCGTCCCGCAAGAGAGGGTCTACAGCGTTTTTCATCCTGTTAAGTAGTACACGGCTGAAAACCTTTCCTGGGATGGACAGCAGGGGATCCCTCTGTAGTTCGAGTAGGAGCTTAAGTCTCCCATCTTTGGGATCTTGATAAGGTATCCCTCTTTCCAATCGGAAGGAACTTGCTCCTCTTCCCATATCTTCATAAACAGAGGGTGTAGCATTTCCACACTGGTTTCCAAGTCCGCCTTCAGTGCCTCTGCTGGGATTCAATCAGGTCCCGCAGCCTTTCCATTTCTGAGTTGTTTAATGGCCCTATTAATCTCTTCTTTGGTGGGACTATTACAGTCAATTAGTAGGTCATTATCGGCTGGTCGGATATCTGGTGGATTCCTTGGTTCAGTCCTGTTTAGGAGCTCTTCAAAGTGCTCCTTCATTCTCCCTCTCTGTTGCTCCTCACTTGGTATGGTGTTTCCCATTTTGTCCTTCACTGGTCTCTCTACCTTGCTAAATTTCCCTGACAGCGTCTTAATGGTATCAAACAGTTCCCTCGTGTTCCCCTGGTGAGCTGCATCCTCTGCTTCGTTAGAATGTTTATCAAAAAATGCCTTCTTGTCCCTCTTGATGCTTTTCTTAACTTCCTTATTTGCATCTGCATACTTCTTCTGGGACTTGTTTTTCTGTGCTCGGGTGCGGCTGTTACTCACTTCTGATTTCTTTTTTTTCCTTTCTTCTATTTTACTCAGCGTACCTGCTGTCATCCATTCTTTGTGTGCATGTTTCCTGTTTCCTAGTACTTCTTGGCATGTTGACTGGACTGTTTCTTTCATGTTTTGCCACTGTCCTTCGGTGGTTTCATCTTCAAGTATTTCTTGTAGGACTTGAAACTTATTGAATAGTGAGATTTTGAATTCTTCCTTTTTGGCTTGGTCCTTCAGGAGGGAGGTATTATACCGAGTCCTGTATGCTGCTTGCTCGGTATAATGTCTCTTTAGTTTTAATTTCATCCTGGCCACAAGAAGATGGTGATCTGAGGCAACATCAGGTTAACACGTACGTCTTGGAGAGATCGCCTGAATTTTTTACAAATACATACATGGTCTATTTGGTTCATCGTTCTCATGTCCGGTGAGACCCATGTAGCTTTGTGAATCCTCTTGTGCTGGAAAATACTCTCTCCTATGACCAGGTCTGCTAAGGCACATAGGTCCGCAAACCTCTCACCGTTTCTGTACCGTGTTAACAGTACGATCTTGATAATTGAATTGTCCTGTGTTCCAAACGACTTTCCGCCAAATCAAGTAATGAATAATGTCACTTGTTTTTACTTCTGTTTTCAACAATTGTTCATCAAAACTTCATAAGTTGACTTACATTTTTACTTCTTATATTATATATGTCGTTTTACTTCTTTCTGTCTTTAACAATTTTTTGAAATATTTATAGGTTGACCTTGTAAGCCATGTTCACTTTCACTTGTTTTAACTTCTGACACCAAATGTGACCGATCATTTTTAATATGTCTTGTAGAAGTTCTCACATAACGCAATCTTTCGTGCAATAAATCATTGAAGCACTAGTGTCAATAAAATAACTTTAATATGAACACTCTATACATAAATATAAAATCGTGGTTTCACAACTTGGAGACATAATCATCGCAGTCAACCATCTTGTCTTTCTCCAAAATTCTCCCGCGCTTCACTCACGTGACCCCCTCTCATCTATCTCGTGATTCACACGTGACATATATGATGTCATTATGAAGGAAAATTAGAGTAAGTATATCTACCCTGTTAAAGAATGTGTGAGTGTCATTCTGTTTTACGTCGCGTACTCCGAGTTATTTGACGTACTTTATAAAAACCATTTGGTCATTGGTTATGGAGGACGGGACATAATGTTGAAGGAACTTTCACCAAAATACAAGAGCACTACTGTCACGTGAGAATCATGAGATTAGTGAAAGAGGCCACATGGGTAAAAGAGCGCGAACGGAGTTCTAGAAAGTAATGGTGGATGTATGGCTGATGTCTCCACCTTGTGAAATCTCGAAGTTATGTATCTGTACCTTATGTGTATATTAAAGTTATTTCGTTGAAATTAATTCTTCAGTGGATTATTTGCTTGCAAGATTGTGTATTGTGAGAACGCCTACAAAAATACATTAACAAATAATACGTCACAAAGAGTGGCGTGACATTGGTGTCAGAACAAAATTCATGTTGGTACTATTCATATAGTACATACAGAGATGTATTCATGGAAGTGACGAAGTGAACAGTATTGTGTATTTAAAAAAGGGAAGTATTCATTAAAAGAAGAAATATTATGAGCCATCATAATTTTTGAATATTCAAGTTCGTAAGCAGCAGTAAATAAACTTTTTCAATTCAATGAAATATATTATACAATAACTTTCAAAAATGGCGGCTAAACTTACCATATAGCAGCTACACTCACGGAATCTGGGTCAATGCATGCTAAGCACACAGTGTCAACGTGACACAGGCTATTACTAAAGGATTCCAAGGAAGAACTCTAAACAAACCTAGAACTCAAGAAGATATGAACATCTGTTTAGCTATTTAAATTGATGAATCCAGGATCTCATTAGTTAATTTCAATAACTAATAATATTCGTAATACGTCGCAAAGAGTCGCGTGACAGCTACCCGTCATGATAGGGACTTTGCAAACAATGTGGTAAGTACCCTAAAGGAGTACTGGCCCACCTTGAAGATCGTTAATGGTTAGCTGCGCCACATACAAAGCCAGAGGAACGTCGAAAAAGCAAACCAGGACATCTAAAATATGCTGTGAGCTTGGAAGCAAAATAAAATAACATGCCACTAGAATTGAGGGTTAACGGATCGTCCAACTAAGAAGAACAGAACTTTTTTTTCTGGGATTAAAAGATCCCGAAACGAAGCTCTCCTTGGCTGCAAAGATAAGTCCCTATATGACATTGTTTTACAAGATGTGGAATCGGAGAAAGACCTCGAAAAAATAATATAGCGCGTACATCATGTACTTTATGTTGTATTGCTTCCACTTTAAAATACTTAATTATTAATAAAGTCTTTATTTGTGCTCTTTTTACACTTTGACAAAACGAAATCAAGCATTCTATATATAGAATGCCTTGGCAAAGTTTTACACATTTCATACTTTGCCTGAAACCATCAGGCATTCTATATAGTGCCTAAGCATTCTATAGAATGCCCGATTTCACACATTGCCTGTAATATATATATATATATATATATATATATATATATATTGTATTGTTGTTACGATTTTATTTTAGCAAAAGCTAAGGAAATTTTCTGCAAAACAGATATGTCGGTTGAGGAACTTATTGTGACTTGCTTGACATCTAGTATTTTCCCTGATGCTAAATGCCAAAGCATTCTAACTTTGACAAAGGTATGTGTAACGCTTGAGGATATACCCCCCCCCACAACAACAAAAAACAACAACAAACCAACAAAAAAATGAGTATTCCCATCTCGTCATAAAGGTTTATTTTCGAAAACTGTTAGTCTGCATTTATTGGATTTGTTTACATTGTATATTGAATTAAATAATATTGTTTAATTTGATTTGTTCAAGGACTTTGAAGGTAATGTGTGTTAGTAAATTAGAGAAAAAATATAGATAATTAAACTTTAAAAATGTATTCAAAACTATTAAAAAATACTAATACTATTTAAAAGTTAAAGTTAATTAGTTTTTACCTATTCAAAGTTGCTAAATGAAGACCTGAACAAAAGAAACGGCTTTGTGACATTTTAAATTCTTTATTTATGCTCTCTATCTGATACAGGGTCAAAAATAGATTTCTGAAGAAGCCTTTATTTTTAAAAAAATATATGGCTGCAGTTGAAAAAGTCAAATTAATTTAATTCATTAATAATATTAATCTGTATAGTTTTGCAATTGAAAACTTGAATATCTAAAAAATGCCAAGTATGTCTCAAGACATTTTTTATTATACATTCGACCGCTCTAATTTGAACTCAAAGCGACCCGAAGAAAACTCGACTTACGGAGTTTTCGAGTTAGGGAAAACGGCTTAATAGGCGCAGATTAATCAAGGTAATTTTTGTTAATGAGAGGTGGGGAACAGACATACCACCTAGAAGGCTTGACAGGAAAGAGATGCGGTTTCTGATTTTTCAAATGAAAGGAATCCAACTGGCTTTGAAATATTGACACAAGCTCTTGAGAGGAGACACCCTCACCCCTACTATACTTTTTTCACTTCACACTGGGATGGGTGAAATAAAATTCGTCTTTTTAAAAGAGACACAGCTTGAAGAAATGAGAAGCCAATTGGTTACTTTTCTTCCAGACATTTATTTTTTCTTTTCATGGTCATTTTAGTACTTGCTAGAGTCCCTTAATCCCTTGTGGAATGCACTAAGATAAGAATTTGCGTCCGTTTACGTTGCTCTGCGGAAAACGTGTTGTAAAATGTCACCCGAGAATGATAACCCAAACGCCTTGGACAATATGACTAGGATAATTTGGAAGCCAAAACTCTTCGAGTTAAGGAGATCTCAAATACATTAGTCTAATAAAATTCGGCCGGGATCTTCCAATTAGTTCGATATAGGGAGGTTTTCGACTTAAGGACATTTGAAGCGCAAGCTAATTAGCTTTTAGAAGTCTTTGATTTCAATAGTTACATGATTGATTTCTACACAAAAAAAAATTTAAAAAACAAATCAGTGCACAAAAGTTAGCGTAAATGCAAATAACTCTTGCAATAAACATTAAATTTGTGTATAATGAATATACATATACAACAATAATTAATGCTTTATTTATAAACTAGAAACAAATCCCGTCCAATCACGGGAATAAGTGTATGGTAACATGTGAAGTTCATGGTAGGACTCTACAGCAAGAGTGGTGTCGTAGGAGCGGTGCCAGCCACGGGTTTTTAGTTACCAGACAATGGACTTCAAATATAAATGTTTTTCCTTCAGATAACAATAACACAAAATCAACATCAACTGACTCAAAAATGAAAATGAAACGTCACCAGTCATAGCACATATCAGTCAGTGTACATGCTTACTATGAAAGTCAGAGGTGAACGTATAGCTGTTGCTTAAAAATTGGACGCTCTGTTTTTGTGGTTGTTTTGTAGAAGCGTTTGCAGGAGATTGTCGTTGGAGGGCAATGGATGATGACCCTCGTTTTCCTAGTTTTCCCATGTTGCCTTCGGTTGGTTGATGTCCCCCTGATGTACACGGCAGTTACATTCGCTGTTAAATATCAATAATTTCCATCACGACGATATTTTTCGAGAAGCATGCATCTCTTCCATTGAATAAATTGCCTTGGTCTTTCACGCAGAGCACTTTTACAGCAATGTCAGATGAGATACGGACGCGTGAAAAAGCAACGTACAATAGTCCATGAGTGAAGACTGGTTCTGTCAAATATATGCCGACTTTATCTAGACTTTGTCCTTGATATTTCTTTATGGTCATGGCGAAAGCCAGTTTGATTTGGAATTGTCACCTCCGTAAAACGAAAGGTAGATCTGTATTTCCAGGGGCTAAGTGAACTCTTGGAATAAAAATTGTTTTTCCTTGTGCACGACAAGTAAGTATTTTGGCAATGATTATGTGTTGTTTCAACGATTGTACCACTAACCGGGTCCCATTACAAAGTGCTCGCTTTGTGTTCAAATTGCGTAGTAGCATGATAATGGCTTAAACTTTTATATTTAAGGTATGTAGAGGAATTCCTGATGGTTAAAGTCCACTTAAGAACTTGACAGGTTAGCATCTTCAGATGTGGACTCATCAATGACGTCTGTAATGAAATATGTAACTGTCCATCTGTCAAGTAAATCGAGAACTTGTTGGTTTATTTCATCAACATGAGTGTTTTTGGACACATAATCGCTTTGTTGACAAATTGATGTACATTGGAAGCTTGTAAGCTGTGTACAAATATTTGCACTACCAAAGAACCCGTACAGACCATTTCACTTGGTATATGGAATATGTCGTCATAAAGGCGTAGTCATTTGTAAGGCTCCCATCTCCAAGTTTGAGAAGCCAACTGCTGAAATTGGGATCCGTAGCTAGGAAATTATTGTCCTGTTGTAAGACGTGAAATTCATTCCATAACTGGTGAAACCTTAGAGTTTTTTTCAACAATGGCCGCTATACTTCCATGAGGAAGAACTGTAAGGGTTTGTCTAAAATCACCTCCGAGTAAGAGGGTTTGCCTACCAAAAGGTATATCATTTTTCATAATGTCTTGGAGAAGCGTATTTGTGCACCTAAGTGCATCCGCTGGAGCCATAGTGGCTTCGTCCCAAATAATTGCTTTCTATCGTCAGATGAGGTTTGCTTCATATGATGTTAAACGCATAGAAGAAACTGAAGTTTATAATATAGGAATATGTAATTTGAACTGGGAGTGATAAGTTCTACCACCGTTAAGCAAATTTGCTGAAACCTGTGGATGCCACAGGCAAGGCAACATCCCCTTTCCCTCTATTGGAAGAAAGTAATGTTTTATAAAAATAAGTCTTGCCACTACCCCCGTTCCATCAAAGAAAAAGCACTTAATAGAGCTGTCATTGGAATAAGCGGCAGACATCAATTCTTGAAAAAGTTTATGTTATTTGCCATTAAGGGAAATTTCCATTTCGGCCCCTACTTCTGCCGCTTGCACTGTATTAAAGAACTGTGCAGGATTCGTAGAAGGAGCAATATTAGGAGTCGGTAAGCCGAACTCATGACATCTTTTCCCATTTGCTATAAGCACATCTTGTATGTCCCTAAGGGCAAGAGAAACACAAAGATTGCAAGTGTCTGAATGTCCTTCATGTGTTCACAGAGATGATCTTTATATTTTAGAAATAGGTCTGGTATATTTTGGGGAACTGCCATGACACAGAGATGGGCAAACTTTTCGCGTAGTTGTGTCATTTTTTCTGTTGCTTCTTCGTGCAGTGTGAGATCCCAAGTGTTGTCATCCTCGAAAATTCATCGTTTTTGTGCTGCATATTTGAAAGAATGAGAAAAACAACCATTTAATGTCTTCAAATACTGGTAAGATGTTGCGCCAGGGACGTGTAGCAACAGCAGGCGTAGGGAGAACCTTTCCACATTTTAGGATAAATTGACAGAGTACATACGACCAATTGTTTTATTGGCACCTCGCTTCCTCTGTTTCCATAATCGGGTCATGTCATCAAATACGAAAGTTTGCGGTATGTCTGGGCACAAAATTGACTTTGCTGACGCATCGTGCATGTTTAACTGAAACCAAACAGTCAACGTGATATGTCTGGTCACAGCTCTGTCAATTGCTGTGTGAATGCAATCTTCAGTAAAGTAGACGGAATGTTGCCCTGGGAGATAAACTTTCAACTTCACTGACTGTTCATGCATTCTGAAACCAAACATGTCTCATGCTGCCTCTGGGGCGCTCACATATCGGGATCGAGAAATCTTTTGATTTCGTCAAGTTGTAGGGTTTGATGTTCTTGAATAGTCACATTAGCGCAATTTGTGACCCTTGTATAAATAGTTAAAGATATATTTCACGCTTTTCACTGATGCACAACATTCAACATTAACATGGCAATTTTACTTTAACGAAAGGATTGGAACGTAAGGTACAAACCAAGAGTTATCTATCCTCATGCCATTCATGATGGAATAACAACCATCATCTCTCCCCCTATATCGAGGGTATCCATCAACATTAACTACCATTTGACTTTGAAAGGGTTTGGATATTTTATGGAGCACTTATCATCCACCATACATGGACAACGGAGATTATGGTCTCAGCAAGGACCATGAATCATATGTTTTGTAACGATGGCATGTAGCATAAGATGTTGCGATATATGTGGAATCTCAGACCAGATGTGGTGGTCAATCGTGTCGGTGTCATTAGGTTTATCTTTAGGCGCTACCATGATCAGTATTTTTGCATGTGGAAGGCCCCGTTTTTGGAATTCTATGACATGGACTTTGGCAATGACTTTCCCCAAAAGTCCACCTTTTAAAAGTTCTTGTAACAGTGCTTTCAGCTTGAGTTTGAAAACTCTAGCAAGTAATTCAGGTCTAAATACAGCTGATTGACAATAATTAATATTATCGACAATTTCAGACCATTTTGGATTGCAGGTCATGGTTAAAATAATTAGGCTTTCCATGTTTGCGTACAATGGTCATTGCATCCTGGTAGTGTTGAGCCATATTTATGGGACTTCCTTGAAAGGATGGCTGAAGAATAATAGGTTTTCCCGGACGAATACCTTTCTCGGCTGCTGTGGAATAATTGTAATCCATTAAACCGGTATATTTTTCCACCCTCAAATTTATTTGGTTTGTCGAATGTAATTAAGCATGTTGCCTTCAAATTTGACGTATGCATCTACGAAGTTTAGCTGAGTCAGTTTAGTTTTCTGAAGCTAAGTAACGGGTAAAATCCATCTCTGGTATAAAATCTGTGACCGTAGTTTTGTATTTGTGTTATCTTTGTCCTATGATTTACGGCTGAGGCTATTCGTGGAATGTTTCGTAATTTTGCAGGGTGGTGGTTAATTAACTTTAAATCTGGAGTACAACTTTGTTCGCCGAAAGGAAATAGTAAAGGATATAATATATGTTCAAGGTTGGGATCAAGAATGCTAATCATTTCAGTCCTTCTGTCATTGTTGAGAGACCTGCAATGTATTAAAAGGTCGCGTTCAAGAAGAGGTTTTCCATCTGCATTTTGACAGATGATAGCAACCTCATGTGAGCGTGGTGCGTTGTATCTGCGTTGATCATTATTGCGGTCATGGAGAATTTCCATGGAAACAGTTGGGATGTTAACACCAAAGTGTTTGGCTTCTTCGAAGTATTCCTGTTCAGCTTCATATAGCATTTTTCAGGCCTCAGCAAATGGATTATTGATAGCCATAAAGGAACTTAACATTTGCATTAATAGATTATGAATATTTGAATTTTTATTATTCAGCATTCGTTGACGTGCAGCTTCATCAGGATCGAGTATGTATAACTGAGCAAATTTCCGCTTGTCGTCGTTGTCAGGGTGAAGGGCGTCTGGTCTGTGATATATTTGTCCATTTATACAGAAAATGTAAGGTCCGGAACCAGGAGGAGGATCTGTATGACCACCCATGGAAGCAAACGCCAAAGAACTGTTAATTAAACGGATGTTTTGTATGACGTTTTGTGATTCTGATGGTGAACGTCTATCATGAGACTCAATAAAAGGAGAGGCACGAATTTGTTGTAAAATGGACTTTCTTTTATCGAGCAACATTCACTTTTTTTTGTCTTGTGGCCTTTCGGCAAGGAAGTTTTTAGCATTGCAATATTCGCAACGTATAATGAAATCGCCGCAGCTGTGGTACGTGTAATATTTCATCAAACCTGTTCATGTCTGTGACACGTTTATGTGCAAGACGATCATTTTCCTTTATGTTGCTTCTTTATTGATCTGTTAGTGCAGCACGGACCATGCGTTGACGCTGTGTGTGTTTTTATCGGTGACGGTAGGTGTCGTCCTGTAATCTGTTGCAACGCAGCTCTCGACGCCTTGCATTAATACGCCGCTTAGCTTCTTCAATATCGACGGCGGAACGCTGTCGTTTCGGTGGCATGTTGTATAGGAGTAACAGTAGTGATTAGCAGGAGTGAAACAATTCAAGATGGCGACACAATACTGAATGATCACAAAAACTGCACCAAAAATAACTCGTTTTGAACTTCCGCGTAAACGTGTTCAACATGTAAATGACATTTAATTTTTCTGATTGGCGGTAGGAGTCATATGTGTTTGAGGGACCAATCGCTATTGATGACCGCACGGATCATTGCCTTTTATTTTATAGGATAAGTACGTAGGACACAAGAGGTGGTATAAATAGAATGAGGTATATATTTTTGAATTATGATCATACTGACACGCTTTAAGTTGATGATGCCTTTAAAGACTCATACTCATTATAATATGCAATTTGATATTATTATTATTCAAGTTATTTCTATAACAGGATCCATCAATCACCTTCTACACTCGAAATGAGGTAATCAATGAAAAGACTTACGGTGATATGACATATTATAACGCTGTATGTCATATAATTGCTCCACTAGATCAGCTTTATCATGGAATTTATGAAGTAAACGTTAACATATACCCTAATGTAACATCTAAGGACATTGATTCTGAATATGGAACACACACATTTTTTTCAATTAATTTAGGCAAGTGTTAATTGTATCACAATCTTGTTATTTTTTAAATTAGTTTTTTGTTTTGTTTTTGTTTCTTAAAAAAATTATTAAATCCGCTAGAGTAGGTAACTTTTTTTTGCTCTAGTTATAAAACGTGATGTTTTATTTTGATTAAATAAAACTAAAAATAAGTTCATTTAATTATTTTACATTTTTATTTAAAGTTAAGGAAAAAAAAATCGTATATCTCATGCATGTCATCTATGTATATATATATATATATATATATATATATATATATATATATATATATATATATATATATATACATTTATATATATATATATATATATATATATATATATATATATATACATATAAGTATACACGCTTTATAATTGAATAGATTAAGTTAACACTTAACGCTTTAGTTCTACTTTGAAAATACACACATATATATATATATATATATATATATATATATATATATATATATATATATATATATATTAGGGTGGTCCAAAAAAGATATAATTTTTTTTCTTTGATTTAAAACCCCACATTTGATTACCACAAAAAAAGTAGTCCGAAATATAAAATTTCATAATATTCAGATGAAATTTTAGAGGTTGCACGAGCTCTCTGAAAATTTAGGTATGTTCTCCATTTACCACATTTTATCCCAAATTTTGATGAACATGAATAAAGTCTGTTTTGTTCTTTGATGTTTATAATGTGTAACTGTTTAATTCACGATACATTATCAGTGTTTTCTACCATCATAGAGAAAACAATAAAACTCTTAAAGACTGTGCTAGAATAACTGTTAGTGAAATTCTTACTATCTGGCAGAAAGCTGCAATTTCAACAGCGTACAGCTACCACATAGAAAATCGTCTTTTAAAAGTCCATCAGCAGTAGCAGTGCTTGAGTAAAGCAAAGAATCGGCACTCAGAGAAGCAGATTTCAAATGAAATTGCATTTTCTTAAAAAATTGATATACTGTTTGACATCGCCCATCAGAGTGCTGAAAAACTAACAGAACAAACACAAGATTTCGAATTTCTTCGTGACCAAAGGGAGAGAAGAATTGGATACATGGGTGGAGTGGATAAAGCAAAGTGATCGTACAGCAGTACATTTACTATCTGCTACAGCTCATTCTCTTGGTCACGATGTTAGTGACATGACATTAAGTCGAAGTACTGTACAGCTTGTGAGAGATGAGATTAGGAAAAAAAACAGCACATGAAGTTAAATAATTGTTTGATCCACAAGTACCATTAAATGTACACTGGGATGGAAAATTGCTTCCAGATCTCACAGCCATGAAGAATGTTGAGAGATTGCCAGTGATTCAAACAGGACTGCAAATAGAGTGCTTGCTAGGTGTACCAAAATTGGCTTCAGGGACAGTTGAATGTCTGAAGGACTAGGGAATTTGTGAAAAAGTAGTAGCATTTATATATATATATATACCCCCTTTCCAGTCCATGACGGACTATGTGGCAAGTGATGTAGCGTTCACAAGTTTTTAGCCACAAATAAAGAGCAGGGGGATGTGTGGCCAGCACATGCCCCAGGGACCTTGCCAGTACCTGGGCTCGAACCCGTGACTCGGGATCTGCCTCGGATCGATAGTCCAGTGCGCTACCACTTAGACCATATACATATATATATATATATATATATATATATATATATACAGTGGCGTAGCTAGGGTATCTGCGCTCAGGGACATTACACAACGTCTGCGCCCCTTCTCAGACCGACAGTTGCTGGGGCCCCACTGAGCCCCCAAGTAAATGTTGAAATTTTAAGGTTTATACGATTCAACTTCGAAGAATATGGTTTTTAATGAAAAAGAATACAGACTAATAATCCTCTAACCGATTCTAAACAATTTATTTGAATAAAAATATATATACTCTACTAATTATACATGACTGGGATAGACATAGTCTACAACGGGGGTGTCCAAAGTCCAGCCCGCGGGCAAAAACCGGCCCACAAAGCAATTTTAACTTGTCCGCGGCATTATCTGAAATTCTTAATTGACTGACGTATTATTTCTTAAATAACATTATTATAATATAAGTACAACTTTTCTACAGTTTTGAATAAGTCAAATGATTGCGAAAATCGATAACATTGTATTGTTTAGCACTTACTATACTTTCAATCTTAAATACCAAATAAGAGGAACACAATTAGTTGCATCTGTTTGTTATGCTGTCAATGATGTTACATTACCAAGTAAAAGTTATTTGTATTTATTACTGATGGTGCCTCTGCATTAACTGGTGAACACAGTTGACTATCTAAACGTGTCTATATCAAAGTCAGCGCAGAGGCTGGCAAATATTTTAAACTTCACTGTAGCATTCACCAACAAGTTCTTTGTGCAAGACACCTTTGATGTGATCATGTCTTTAAGCCAGTGATAAATGCTATGAACTCTAATCGCTCCAAATCCCTGATGTGTATCACAATGCACTTAAAAAAAGAAATTGGGTAATACATGGAATATAAGGAACAACCATACAAGAACTATATGATACTGCTTAACTGGCAGACTTTGCATTTTTAGTTGATGTGACAAGAAATCTATACGTTCTTAACACAAATCTTCAAAGGCACAATGCCGTGCTAAGCCAATTATATTCACATATCAATGCCTTTGGGAACAAGCTTAAACTTTTTCAAAGGTAACTGATTCAAATGCAGCATAATACAACTACAGGAAATCATTACAAGTTTTCCAGATTACATATTGAAGCTTCAATTAGCAAATGCATAGGAATGCTGCAGATATCACATCCTTTGCTGATTAATTTCAAAGACGCTTTCAGGACATTCAAACTATTGAAATGAAATCAGGTTTTTATCTTCATCTTTCTCTGTTGACCCTGATAATACCCTAGACATTCTGCAGCTGAAACTCAATGAGCAGCAAACTGATGCTGACATTCGCAGCGGACAACAACAGCTTTCTCTCATTGACTTTTACAGTCAGCTGGATAAAAAGAGATTTAAAGAGATTTAAAAAGATTTGAACATTTGCTAAGAAAATACTCAGCCTATTTGGCTCGACATACTTGTGTCAGCAGACATTTTCAGTAGTGATTTTTAATAAGAACCGTGTGAGGTCGAGAATAAGTGACTCTCAAAACCAGTGACGTTGAGCCTGACCTCACTTATTTATTAAATTCAAGACCTCAGTCTCACCCTTAAGTTTTAAAGTTTACAATAACATTTTTTTTTCAACCTATGTCATTTTATATTATTTTAATCCAGCCCTCGAATATCTTTACTTCGAGGAATATGGCCGCCATGCAAAACATTTGGACAACCCTGGTCTACATCAAATTTATCCTTGATTTGACCGTCGCAAACTTGTCAATCAAGTTGTCAAAATTAATATTCTCATGTGTTTCTCTTTTATGCTAAGGAGTGCAGGATCACTCAGATGATCTTGTCCAATTGAAGTGCATAAATAAGACAAAATAAGCTTAGTTTGCTGAAGGACCGCTCACAGCGTGCAATGGAAACAGCAATTGTTTGAAGTATTTGCAGTTAAATGCGCAGATTCAGAAATACGTAAATCCATATAAAACAATAAAACCAAAAAGATCCAAAGGAGTTTCAAATTGAACTTCAGCCCCAGTACTGAGTAGCATTTTGCAGTATCCGATTTCTCTGCACAATTCGTGACCATTCACGTCAGTGTCGTAGAAATTTCCAAAATCTAATCAATTTTGATAAAGCGTATCGACATTTGTCTCAGCGAGTTTCGACGTCTATTCAAAATCCAAATTTGGTATTTAGATTTATTAGACGTAAAATCCGTATTGATTTCTCATGTTGGAGTCTATCAATTACGCTGTTTAAAGTACTTGAGATTTCTTCTTCTGCAGAATGTCCTGCATCTCTTGCTAATTCTACAGGCATCCTTCGATGTCGTCTAATCCCTCTGTTAACCTCGATTCCCCAAGTTGTGCATCTTGCTTTGCATTGTCTACCGCAGTGCTTCTCAAAGTGGTTGTCCGCAGACCGGAACCGGTCCGCGGGCATCCGCCGCCAGTCCACAGAAGTTATCAAAAGGACATACAATAATTGTCAGTGCAGGGAAAATAGTGCACCGGTCCCTGGTGTATTGGCAAAAATTCCTGCCGGTCCGCTATACTAAAAAGTTTGAGAAGCACTGCTCTACCGCAACCTGGCTCAAGTTCTTGCTCCAGCGATTCCAGATCAGTTGATGTTTGCTTGAAATTCATAGTAGGATCCTGCAAACGTTTCTTGACATGATCAGTTTTCCCAAGTATGATGTTCCAGAAATTTAACAAAACTAGGAAGTTAAAGTTTAATATACCTGCCATCAAAGCTTCTGCTTCACTTCAGGTTCCAGGCGTCATAGTTGCATCTTCTGATAATTTTACCAACTACTAGTTCATCTGGTCCTTCATAAATAGCTTTAACGGCTTTTGATTGTGCACTCCAGCGTGCATCAGACTCCCACTTTGCTGAGATATGCACAACCCTTTTAAATTCTTCTTAACAACTTGTTGAACGAGAGAAAAACATATAAATTTGCAACTATTCCAAAAAAAGAACTAGACTACAAATTAATAAGTTAAGCGTAAACAAGTGGTGGATATTTTAATTGATCGAAACGACAGTTATCTTCTTACTGTATGAGTTGCTTTTAGCGCCTTCTCTGTCTGTTCTATTAATAGAATAACCCTAGTCTCCTACTGTCCCCCATAGTCTCACTCCTAGTGGCTCACACTTATTTTTTTTAAACGCCATTGGGAATCCTACATTGTGGATGTGTCATTTATTTTTAAAGTGAATTGCGCCCCTTAAAGCTCAATGGGGGCGCAAAATCATGCTTGCTAACTGGTTTGTAATGAATATATTTGCGGAGCTCCAAAATTCAATCTTGCAAACGTATTTGGGATAAAGTAGTTTATATCAAAATAAAATTAAATAATTAGTTTAAATACTTATTTTGGCGCCCCAGAACGTGGTTCCCGGATACATATGTCCCCCCGGCCCCTATTCAATACGCCACTGTGTATATATATATATATATATATATATATATATATATATATATATATATATATATATATATATATTAAGGCTGCGGAAATTAACAGTTAATTTCTCAATTAATCTTTTTTTTAAAAACGATTGCATAATTTTTAACTAGTAATCCAGCTTCTACCTATAAATGTGCTGGAAGTCAAAAATTAAAATATTTCGGCTGATTGCAGACGATTGCAAGGAAATTTTGGTTCTAAACAATTTACTGACGCGAATGTTGAAAATTTTGATAAAGTTATTGTGTCTATTGAGAGAAATCGTTTGCCTATCATGCAATGTTCCCTCTAAGTCTAAGCTTCAATGATCCGTGTGAAAATTTATAAAAAACAATCGTGTGCGTTTGTGCAATATTTTACAAAATTTGCTGCGCGGTGATTTTAAACTCCCACTTGAAGTTGGTCAAACATATGTGCAGCCGCGGTGTTCAGAAGGAACATTTCTAACACTTAGCTTACATATAACCTGCAAACCAAAAATCCACGACAGTATCAGAAACTTCATCTGAGACAATCTAAAGCTATGTTATTCATTGTTCAGCTCGGCTGGTTACATTGTCAATAAGACCCGCTCATTAATTGAACCAAATAATGTCAACACTTTTGTCTGTTTGCGTTGTTGGTTAAAAATGTCATATACATCAGACATTCCAGTGTTATTTCGATTTTCGAAAAGTACGTTTAATAAATGCTACTTATGACACCTTGAATTTTATTTATTGACTTTAATGGAAAGTAACGATTAAGTAATCGTTATTTTTAAAAAGTTGATGATTAAATTTAAACTAATCTTTAACAGCCCTAATATATTTGTATATATATATATATATATATTAGGGCTGCGGAAATTAACGATTAATTTCTCGATTAATCGTTAA
Source organism: Ampullaceana balthica (assembly GCA_944989445.1). Classification (NCBI taxonomy): domain Eukaryota; kingdom Metazoa; phylum Mollusca; class Gastropoda; family Lymnaeidae; genus Ampullaceana; species Ampullaceana balthica. The sequence goes on along the minus strand of CALYLW010000801.1, from coordinate 152,578 downwards.
AATTTTTTAACGATTACATTTTTTCTAAACGATTAATCGACCCACCTCTTATAAATATACTTGAACTTAAAAAGTAAAATATTTCGGCCGATAAATAAATTTTAGGACGATTAAACGAACATGTTGGTTTTAAACTATTGACTGAAGTGACTGTTCAAAATGTTGATAAAGGTTATTGTTTCCATTGAGAGAAATAGTTTACCTACCATGCAATGTTCCCCCTAAGTCTAAGCTTCGTTAGTCCGTGTGCAAAGTTAAAAAACCTGTATGCAAAGTTGCAAAACGTCCATATTTTACCAAATTTCTAAATCTAAGCTTCAATGATCCGTGTGCAAATTTATAAAAACAATCGTGTGCTTTTGTGCAGTATTTTACAAAATGTGCTGCGTGGTGATTCTAAACTCCTGAATGGCGTCGGTCAAAGATCTGCATAGCCACGCTGCTTAAAGGTAACAATGATACCATGGTTCTAACACTTCGATTACATATCACATGCAAACCAAAAATCCACTAAGATATCAGAAATTTCAGCTGAGACAATCTAAAGCTATGTCAAAGATTGTTCTGCTCTGCTGATCATATTGTCAATAAGACCCGCTCATAACTTGAACCAAATAATCTCAATACACTTGTCTGTTTGCTTTGTTGGTTAAAGATGATGTATGAAGAAGACATTCCAGTGTTATTTCGAATTTCGACAAGTACGTTTAATAAAAGTAACTTATGACACCATAAATTTCAATGTTTGGTTTTAATCGAAATTAACGATTAATTAATCGATAATTTGTCAAAACATAACTATTAAATTAAAATTAATCGATAACTGCCCTAATATATATATATACCTATGTATTCTAAAAGTAGAACTAAAGCTGTAAGCATTGACTAAATTGATTCACTTATAAAGCGTGTGTATACTTATACGTTTTTAATATTTTTAATTTAGAAAGTAGAAGGGAAATAAATTGAAAAACAAATTCATCTATTAAATTTTATAGAAGTTACTTATAACTTTGATGAAAATCAAGTAACTATTTAATTTTTTATGTGTGAAAGACCTTACTAAAGCCAATGAGGCATGTGATCATAAATAAATGCAAATAATAAAAGTGTGGTTTTAGATATGTATGTATTATGTATGTATATATATATATATATATATATATATATATATATATATATATATATATATATATATATATATATATAATTCTGTATGTGTTGAGTGTGTGAGTGTCATCAAATAAATTTGGATTCTGAAAATTTTGAGTATTTATATGTTTTTTTCAACCAATATATTTTTGTAAATGTTATATTTCAGATTATCCTAGTGTCAAAACTAAATTCTGCCCAGAGGTAGTCATTGAACACATTTCTGTCACATGCAATTGCGTGCGGTCTGACCACAGTCTAATAAACACACATATTGTATGGCATCTATTTAATCAAAGTGACGGCGAGAGTACTGAAGTAATAGCCAGCAATGGATCTTTTATTACATTTGTAGCCACTCGCCAAGCAACAGGTGTGTTGATATTTTTTTTTAAATTGGTTATATATTTTAATTTATTTTTTATGTTTATATTCACATACGTCTAAATCCATTGTCGGGTGTTTTTGTTTTGAAGAAAGCTTTCTTATCTAGAATGGGGAATGGGGAGAATATGCGCTTTCCATCCTTGATAAGAAAATTATATTAGATTCAAGTTAGTAAGAGGTCTCAAATGTGTGCTAAAGTCAATGCTTTGTGTTTATAGAGACTGGCTAATCTCTCAATTTCTTGTGGTATTTCAAAAGTGACTGTAAACATACCTCTTTAATATTCATTAATTAAAAATGTAAATTCATTTCTTAATTTTTACAAATCTATAGTATTTACCACATGTAGTCATGACAGTCTATTAACCATGGTTATGTTATGAAACACATAAAGGATCGTAACTAATTTCACTTAAACTGAGGGAAAACCAACTAGAGGCAGTCTTCCAATTCGGCACGATGAATAGAAAGTGTATTTTCCTTTTTTTTTCCTAAAAAAAACCCCACCAAAACAACGTATTCACAATAATGTGGTGTATGCGAATATCTTACCATTCACTTGCCTGATAGGCGGCTAGAGAATGTAAGTTTTATTATTATTATTCAGCTTTTTTTAATGTATGTGTGTGTTTTGTATAATGTGTCACCTAAATTCAAATACAACAGACAATCTATAATTCATATGCAACGTGAGCACTTAAACGTGAATTTAATCAAAATCACAAATTTGCTAAAATTGAATTTTCAAAGTTTATTCCTATTTTAAGGAGCATACAGTTGCCAGACATTAAATTTACATATATTAAAAGACAACCGATCAACTGCAGAATTAAAATACACACCAACTGTAATAGGTAAGTATCAGTTTTATGTTATATACTTCCTTTTATTTTTATGTAATGGCATCAATCCTTTTAATCTATAACATTTCTCCTGTTCGTAATTACAGCTGACAAAATATTCACAAAATGTTATCTTTTTTTTTCAAGAAGTTTATTTTTAGATATTTCTCATCAATATTATATTAATATAAAGATATATACAAGAGTTAAGCATGCTTAACATATTTAATTCTATAATTTATTTAAACATCAGCTACAGTAAAGACCATTGACTGCGACATAGTTCAATCAAAAGAGGTAGTGACGACAGTTTGTAAATCAAACAGAATTTATCCCGGAGCCAAATGTGAATTTGTGGTTGTATTTAATTCAGTAAGTAGTTTTTTAGAGGTTCACTTAATTACTGAAATAAATAACAATAAGCAGTCATTTACTTAAATTGTAATATTTAATTATTTAATGCATATTAAGATAACAGTTTCTGTAATATCATTGAATAATGCAGAGTTAATAAATCAAGCTACCAAATAGTATCTTATTTTATTTTTAACATAAATCCTTACTCACTCACAAACATTTCAATTAAATTTATTTCTAAAATTTTAATTTGAATTGCAATGAAACACATTAAATAATCCGTTAAAATGTTCAATTCACCTCTGATTTTTTAAATCCCTTATATTAACTTCAAAATCTTGTCGTCATCCATCACTTCGTACGGCGGAAAAACAAAAGTCAAAAATGACCCACTTGTCGTGAAGCCATCAAGCTGAAATTTAGCACAAGGACACGTGTCACCTAACAATGCATCGTATCAAAATTTCAGATCGATCAAACGGACCATAATTAAATTAATGCATTTTTAGTTTATCTATATACGACGTATTTAATTCAATTTCATGGTTTGTTATTGTGTTTTTTTAACGAGACTGTTCAGTCACGAGTTGACGCGACCCATCGAAGTACCGGCGTGCTTTTGTGTACATATTACGTGTCGCGCTGAGCTTGGTCCAGCGATCGGTGACCAGACCTTTCCCCTCTCCCACCCCCCTCCGGTTATACAGCAGGAGTTAAGGCAGATACAGTCTGTAAATGTTTGTCACGTTTGAAGACGGTCAATACTTTAAATTAGACTCATATATCAGGTATTTATAGTCAAAAACTTTGTTTTTACGGGTTTGTTTATTAATCCCTTATATCAACTTCAAAGTCTTGTCTCTCTCTCTGTCGTCATCTCTTCGTGGGCGGAAAAACAAAAGTCAAAAATGACCCTTCTTCCGTAATTTCATCGAGCTGAAATTTGGCACATAGACTTGTGTCACCTAACAATGCATTGTATCAAAATTTCAGATCGATCGAAAGTACCGTAATTAAATTAAAGCATTTTTAGTTTATCTCAATACGACATATGTAATTCAATTTCACGGTTTGTTATTGTTTTCTTTTCTCACGTGACAAGTCAGTTCGCGCGTTGACGCCACATTGTCGATGTACCAGCGTGCTTTTGTGTACATTTTATATGTCACGCTGAGCTCGGTCCAGCGATCGATGACCAGACCTTTCCCCTCTCCCACCCACCCCCGGGTTATAAAGCACAGGGGAGCTAAGACAGATTCAGTCTGTAAATGTTTGTTCCGTTTGAACATAATCGATACTGTTAGTTATGTCTCATATATAAGGGATTTATAGTCAAAAACTTTGTTTTTACGGGTTTATTTTATTTTCTGTGATTATTAAATTGTAACTGAATTTGTCATCTCGATTTAATTTGTTCATGGGTATAGTTTAAAAAAAATAAATAGCCGTAAAAAAAAAGATTTTTTTAAAAACCACGTTTTTATAAATGTACTAAAAAGAAGAACATAATTTAAAACTAATAAGTTTAAGTACATTCGTATAATATGACTAAAAACGTTTGGCGGGCGCTTATGAGGTTTTACATATGCAGTTCACTCATTCTCTCACTTATATATATCTTTTTTTGCCTTCTTAATTATAAATCTTTAATTTTTAAACCAAACACCCGTTTATCTCTATTTATTTTAATTTTTTAGTCCACTTAGAAAAACGTGGTTTTTAAAAATATTTTTTAGCTCTATTTTTGTTTATACCAAACACCTCATAAGCGCCGGCCAAACGTTTTAAAAACACGGTGATGTGGTCACGGGGTGAACTCACGGATGTCAACAAAAGCATACGGTACAGATGCTTATATATACATAAACTAAAATGTTCAATAATTTAATAACAGTACATTTGATCGATCTGAAATTTTGATACAATGCTTTATTTCTTACAAAATATATATGTGGTAAAATTTTGAGATCTCTAGGACCATCAGAAGTTGTTTAATTTTACGTTGGCAAATTTGAAAAATTGTTGGACAAACACACAGGAACGAAAGCGAGTTAATAAAACGTGGTTAAAAAGTGTTTTCGCATAAATGCATTGCCCCCTTTCCTAGATTTGTTACCAGAAGAGCATACACGTATGTTGTTTTTTTTTCAAAACACAACCTCTATGCCCATCTGGTACTGTATCTTACTTGTACTTGGCACTTTAAGGCTATATTAATTGATATACTAGTCTACTAAAACCGGAAGTTGATCACAATGGCGGAAACTATTTTTTTCTGTCTTCTTTAAATAATAGTATATAAGAATGTATAGATTAAGGGAGTAACCCCTACTAGAAAATCAGGAGTCGGATACCCTTAGCCAGTTTTATTGCAAACGCGCTAAATAACTGGCAAGTCCTGCGACTCAGATGGCACCTTGTTGTATCAGCTAAGCTGTTTCCCTGGTATCACCATCTGTGTGCTGCCTGGGCAACAGCTGTTCTTCTTCAAAGCACTGCCTAGGCTATCGTGGCATCCTTTTTTCTGTCTTGAATCCCTCATAGCTTTGATTGAAGAGAGAAGGGCCAGGGGAAAGGGGGGGGGGCAAAGTAGCAGGAGTACACGCCATCCTCTCATGAGGACGGACGGCTGCCATACATAGAAACAAAATGTTATTGAAAACTTATTGTGTTAAATCTGATTGATTTGCACTTACTTGTACTGAAGTTTACCCTAATCTTTCTCAATATTCTCCAAACCTAACTGCTTTCAAATTCTATATTTTCAGTCAATTAAACAATTTTCATTTGTGTATTAATTGTATGCAATTTTCTATTCGATGTGAATTAATACTGGCGCAATAAGTATAATAAATATAATTTTGAGTATTGTTATACCATAATTTCAAATTTAATTGTCAGTGGTTTACAAGTAGAAGATTTTCTCTAATTTAATATTTTTTATTTTAATAAATTGTTTAACATTACACCAATAGACAATACAATGCACTAAACAAACCCTGACACTGCTGGATAAAATTTTATACCGGGCACGGTGGCCGAGTGGCATGCGCGCTCGGCTGGCGGGTCACGTGTTCGATTCCATTCCCTTGTGAATCACGAGTTTTGATGACAGAAATGTCATGTGAGTTAAAGTGCGCGATAATGTTCAAGAGTGTGATTATGTTTCAACGAAGTGTAACCTCAATTTGATTTTTTTTTCACTGCCAAAGCTAAAGAAATTTGATTAACTGGGAAAGAAATGAAAGATTTAATTGAAGAGAGAGTCCAGGAAGCTAATGAAGAAATGAAGCAAAATTTAAAAAAATAGCTGAAGCAAAAGCAAATAATTGAAAGGAAAGAAAACGCTGCAAGAAGAGAACTTGAAAAACTTAAAATTGACAAGTTTAAACATCAAATTGGTATTACTCACATGTAACGTCAACAACGGAGAATACAATCAAAATTAGAAAATATGATTGCAAGAATGAAAAAAAAATGGATGTTCATCTGGATTATTTTGAATCCATAATGGCCATGAAATGCTATGATGAAAAAGATTGGCCAGCACAACTTATGACTCAACTAACTGGAGAAGCATTTGAAGCTTATAACAGTATACCTAAAGAAGACAAAAACATATATAAAATGTCAAAAAGGCACTTATGTGTCATTTCGTGAAGTAAGAAAATGATTATAGAAAGAAATTTCATGAGATGAGAATCAAGATGGACAAAGATCAACAGATCATAGTACATGAAGCACAATTTAAATTAACAAAATGGCTGGAACTTACAGCAATAGACACAAGCAATCCCAAAAACCATACTAGACATGGTGTTAATTAAAACGTTCCTAAGAATGCCATATAGCTTTATTCACATGTTTACTGATAAGAAAGTTCGTACTCAAACAGAGCTAACAAATGCATTACGCACATTCAAGGACTCTAATCCAAATCTAGAAATTGATAACATACAAGATATCTTTGCAGCAGTACAAATTAAAATTCAAAAAAATAGTCAAGGAATTAGAAACTAGAGTCTGCCAAACCAAGCCAACAGACACATTATTTGCTGGTACTGTAACAAGTCAGGACATATGCTGAGGCTGTGTTATCACAATAAAGGACAACCAAATAGGGTGTCATCTAGATGCAGCCTTATAAGAAAGAAAACAGAATAAAGATCAAGACAAGGTCACTTTGAAAGCAAAGGTAGAAAATCATGGAGAGGCAGATATAATCATAACTCCAGATACAGCAATTATGATAAGCTATGGAGAATGAATTACTACTAAGATGTAGATGATAAAGAAAAAATGAAACATTAAGAATCAAGATCTAGCGATACTGTGGCCACTATTAACAGTCATGGAAAGCTGAAATTCTACCCAGTTTACGTCATTAATAGAAAATGTATTTGTCTTCGTGATTCAGCATGCGTAACGATTGTGGTCCACAGCAGGATGGTGGAAGAAAAAGAATATGATGGCCATAAAGACAACCTAATAATGGCTGATGGTGTGGCGGAGTCATTGTCCAGGGGTTGAGGTCCCCCTTGGCCACATATATTTACCACACTGGACGGGTAAATGAATCAGCAACGCTGGTTTTAGTTAAAAGTACGTTTATTGACACCAAATCTTCACATTTATGGCAAAGTACACTTGGAAAATTGTATAGTTGATCTTCATTCCATACAGAGTCCACACAGCCTTTTACTCTTCATATTCAATCGTCCTGGGCAAAGCTTGACCGTATCGGACTACGCTAAAAAAAAACTCCCATCGCTATTGTCACACTCTCGTTTAGTCTTCAACCTGCCTGTCACTCGGCAACTCAACTCTCTCCCTGTCACACACTCTCCTGTGTTATATATTCCTTTTTCTCGCCCGACCGATCTGTACCGCCGGGGTCTTTCACCAGTCTCCAGGCTGATTACATCTCCCACGTACCATGAGTTCACCCTCCCCCCGTTCCACGTGTACACGCGTTCACAGCCCATTGACATACGCTCGCCCCATTTATGCCCAGTCATCTCACCCCACAACATCTTACCGTAACACCCCCTCCTCACGAGCGACCTTAGCAAGAATGTCGCGAGGTTATAAACATTATAAGGTCTTGATGTTTTGGTGTGTCCTGATCTAATAATAGCATACCCCATTCTTACACACACAGGCATTTCAATAATATATAGTTATTGTAACAATATTTAACAATTACCTGTGCAATGTGGCAATATATAAACAATTTTCACCAGTAATATGAAACCTTCCAAAAACATTAGTTAACATTAGCTGGTGTATCTTCACAAATACATCATAAGGAATCATTTTATTTACATTGTGGAACCACCCGGTTTTCGTACATGCGTACGTGTCTAGTACTATACTATCTCGCTTTTGAGGGTAGCAAAGACTATTACTACTCAAAATCGTAACTATATATGCATCAATGTACAAAAGAAAAATAATTTACATTTGAAGTCCTAATATACTTCACATACAAAAAAAAATTGGTATGGTTCAATGACTTAAATGACCCCCATGTTTAACAAGTAAAGAATGTCATGGTTCAATGATTTAGATGATCCCCATGTTCTACACGCGAATAAAGTCATGGTTCAATGACTTAATTGCTCAACATGCCTCACAAACAAAGAATGGCATGATTCAATGGTTTAATTGCTCATCATGTGTCACAACAATCACTATCCACCCAATTTCCTGTCCCTTTTCATTATTAATTGCGTCTGTATCTTTATGGGACCTTTCCCCATAGTGGGACCCTTTATAACCACCAGTTAATTGGTTACAAATTATTATCATATTTATAATCATAACATAATAATCATCAGCTATATTCTCATGAATCAAAAAAAAATCATCGTCATAACATATAATAAATACATATTATCAAATTTATACCAATGGCCTGAGGGTTCCAATGGCACCAAAAATGTTGTGCTTACATAATCCAAAATGGGTCGAGCACCTAAGAAACGCCTTATCAATTCATATCCTAGTAATACTGGGTGTAGGTCACTCAGACCCCCCCAAGTAAACCCAAAAATACATTATCATAACTCATCATAGTTATCAACAAATAGCATCATCATCCTCATAATCAAAACATTATCATCATAACAACATCTCTTATAGTAAAATTTTGGACTGAGGTCTCCAGTGCACAACATTTCTTGTCCGATCAACAAACTTGTCATGAACATACGAACCACTTTATTTCATATCATAATGATACTGGTTCAAGGTCACTAAGACCCCAACTTCATTTTTAAAAATATATTATCATTATTCATCATACGTTTCAACAAATTATCATCATCATCATATAAGATACAATACTAATTCCATGTTATTTACGGTGCCCTACTATACCTTAATACTCAGGCAAAATTAATGTATGCATCACAAATCATAGTCATTGTTTTTGATGGCGGAACATTTCGTATCTTTCCCATTCTAACAAGAAACGACCCTTATTAGCATTACCAAGAGCGTACCCTAAAATTTGGTAACTACTATCATTTGTCATTCTCCAAGGATTAATTATTAGCTATTTTGATTATTATTGTATTCAACCCCTGAAAATATGTCATTATACTGGTAGTCTTAGTGTGACCGTGATTTTCTATCAGTCTTTGTCTGTCGCACTACCATTGTCTGCTAAGCACGTCAGCCAGTGTATTATCAGCACCTGGGATCGGTCTGATAGTAAATTTGTATTCTTGTAATGTTAAGGCCCATCTTGCCACGCGATTATTAATGCTCGTGGATGTCTGTAACACCGTCAATGGTTTATGGTCCGTCACGATTGTAAAGTGATTACCAAAAAGGTATCTTGAGAATTTTGTAATCATTCATACAACCCCAAAACATTCCTTCTCAATTACTGAGTGTCGGGTCTCCCGGGGTAATAGTTTTCTGCTTACGTACGCTATCGGGTGTAATGATCCATCCCGTTCTTGCATTAAGAATCCCCCTATAGCGGACTCGCTCACGTCTGTTCTGATTACAAACTCACGATTTATCTCTGGCAGTATAAGGATTGATTGTGTAGATAGAGCTTTTTGGATCTTTCCTAGTGCTTCTCTACATGTGCTAGTCCATTGTACTTTCTCTTGTTTTCCTTTCTTTGTCAGATTTGACAGAACGGCCGATATGTTTGCGAAATCTGGAACAAATTTTCTATAATAGCTTATCAGCCCCAATAAGCTCCTCACTTGTTTCTTGGTGTTCGGATGTTTGATATTTAATATTTTACTTGTTATATTGGCATTAGGTCTCTGTGTACCTCCTCCGACTATATGACCCAGAAACTCAATTTCTGAAAACCCGATTTTCATTTTTGTTGGCCTAGCTGTCAACCCCGCAGTTTTCAATCTGTTTAGTACCTGATCCAATGTATGATTATGATGTTCTGTTATGGATCTTCCAAACACGCAAATATCATCAAAAAAACTGACCACGTTTTTTTGATCACCTAAGATTCGGCGCATTCCTGGTGTGTTACAGAGCCCAAATGGCATGTATTTAAACTGATACAATCCTAAGTCCGTTATAAAATCAGTATATTTCCTCGAGTTTATTTCTACGGGTAGTTGCCAATAACCTTTTACTAAGTCAATTTTTGAGAAATACTTAGCCTGTCCCAATTAAATAAATAAATATTCCTGATTGGGTATGGGTTCTGCGTCTGTTATCGTTATGGCGTTTAGTTTCCTGTAATCAATGCTAAAACGTGTGGAGCCATTTATTTAAATCCTTTATATTAACTCGTGGTGTCTGCGGCGGACCTTGCTTGCTTGCTTGCTTGCTTGGTTGTCGCCAAAACTTTTGATCTATTTTTAACCCACTTGCTCGCAAGATAGCGAGCTGAAATTTTGCAGGCAGTTTTGTACCGATTATAAAAACAATGTATCAAAATTTCAGATCGATCGCATGTACCGTAATTAAATTATTGATTTTTTAGATTATTTTTTTTATCCCTATGTATCATGCTATTTTTTGAGATAGAGCGTCGCGGTGCGTATTATATTGAACAACCTTTCTGTCGCGCAATAAGGTGCGTATTTTATTGACAGCTCTTTTTATAAACATATTCCTGATCGGTGCGTATTATATTAAACATGTTTTACGACACAACTTCAATTTTGTATTTCTGGATGGTCTGGCGCTGCGTATTATAATGAACATTCTTTTAGTTACTTCTCGTACATAAAGGATTTATAGTCAAAAACTTGGTTTTTTACGGGTTGTTTTTTTTTGTTAACTAGGACTATTGGCGAGGAGTAGGGTGAAGTTGAATTTTCTATAATCCCCTCCCCTTCCATTTGCCGAATTTCATTTATTATATCTTGCTTTGATGAAAAGGGTATAGGATATGCTCTCAGACAGATTGGTTTTTCCGTTTTTAACTCAATAGAGTGAGCCACTACAGTGAATGCTCCTGGTCTGTTAGTTATTACGTTAGCGTATTTATGTAATATCCTTTCTATTTGTTCTCTTTCATAATATTTGAGTCGGGGGTTAATTGTTACATCCTTCACCGATTCATTAACCCCGCTCGCCTGTGTTGGCAACGAACTAATGTTTCTGCTTTCATTGTCTGTCTCGGTATCTTTTATAACTACTGCATATGCTGTTGTTGTCGCACTGCTGTTTGTAATATGGTTATCGGTACCTGTCTCAGTATGCTTTTAACCTGATTCTTCCTTCCTATGATATTCCACTAGCATGTTGATGTGATATGTTTTCCTTTTTCCCTTTTCCAGGATTACATAATTACAATCTCCTACTTTTTCTACGACCTTATATGGTCCATTCCATTGGGATCTTTGTATTTTACTACCCGCCGACGCTTTCATCACAAGAACACGACTTCCTACAAGAATCTCTCTTCTTCTGGCTTTACGATCAAAGACTAGTTTTTTTTCTTTCGCTGCTTTCACGTTTTTACTCGCTAGTGTGCCACTTACTCCTAATCGATCTCGTAATTTATGTAGGTATTCGTGTGGCTTTTTCCCCTCTACCTTTTCATTACTAACATCGAAAATATTTCTCAGGATATTTATGGGTCCTCTTACTTTACTCCCAAACATTAGTTCGAACGGTGAAAACCCTGTTGATTCCTGCTTCCCCTCCCGATAAGCGAATAGTATCCCTGGTACGTGGTCTTCCCAGTATTTCGGTTGTTCCAATGATGCTTTGGTAAGTAACGTTTTGAGCGTACCATTAAACCTTTCCACCATTCCGTTGATCTGCGGGTGTAAAGGAGTGGTGAAACGTTGGGTGATTCCCATTAGTTTACAGACTTTGGCCATTAAGTTTCACTTAAATTGGCTGCCTTTGTCTGATAAAATTTCATCAGGTAAGCCGATTCTCGTAAATATGCCGAGAAGTGCTTCCTGTATTCCCTCGGCGTCAATCTATTTTAGTGGTATAGCTTCTGGCCATCTGGTCGCTGTGTCCACCAGTGTGAGAATATAACGATACCCTTTCCGTGATATAGGTATAATTGGCCCGATAAGGACTACAGCTATCTTACTCCATGGTTTTGTTATTAATTGCATTTCTCCTAAAGGGGCAATCCCTCCGGCGCTTTTTTTTACTTTTCGGCATGCATCACATGTTCTACTGTGATAGCGTACGTCACTGGCTATACCCGGCCATCAGAACTCGTTTAGCACTCGCGCCTTAGTGTGAGCTATCCCCATGTTTGCAGATAAACTATTATCGTGGGCTATCTCCGATATGTTATTTCTTGTTGCTTTAGGCGCAACCAATTGTTCCGGCCTAATATTAGGGCTGGTCCGTGTGTCATGATACTCATTCATTAGTAGTCCCTCCTTGTATTTAAATAATGACTTTTCCATCCCCTTCATACTCGGTTTGTTTACATGATCATGTATTTGTCTTAAAGTGACATCTTCGATTTGTAATCTTTTAACATCCTCTGGCTGTATATTAAGCTCCGTGAGGTGTCTTTTCACTGTACTATTTTGTTTTGGGTTTTTGCTATGTGCTCTAGTCGTTACCGCCCCTGCTACTATTTATGTACATATGTTTTCTATTTTGTATTCTTGCGAACCTTTACCCTTCCATCCAAGCTCCTCAGTTATTTGTGTGAATCTATGACTGTCTCTATTCCAATTTGCATTCCCGCGGTTTTGTTTTATTGTAGTATTGGGCACAGTGCGGTAGTCTCTGCCCCTGTATACTGGCCTTCCACCTTTATACCCGTCTCCCATGGTAGCCCCCTTGATATGTCCGATATTTAGGTCAACGTGTGGGTTCTTTAGTAGGGCAGCCTTTGTCTTTCCCGTAAAGTACGGCGATTTCACGTGTATAGACCCTACTCTATAAACCTTTCTCTCCCCCATCAAACAATATTCACATGACTGTCTCATTTGTCACACACTCCTTATCTACTAGAGATTCCCTTGCCCCCACGATTCCGCACCCCGTGTCCCTTACAACCTTAAACTTAACCCCCTTAACTTCTCCCATCCCAGCAAAACCCCTAGTTTGTCATCTTTTTGTTTGGTAGCCTGTACACCTCCATTGATAATAGTCTTCTCTTCGGCCTTCTTCCCTCCTACCTTGAAATCTCTGATTCCCTGTGAGCGATGTACTATCTCTTGTCAATTTCACACTTGGGTGTGCCGCCATGAATCCCTTACCCGTTTTAATGACTGATGTTAAATCCAAACTTCACCTTTCTAATGTGTGTTCAACAACCTCCCCGCTTAGTGTTTGTAATAGCTTGTCCACTACCGTGAGCTCAAATAGTTTCTCGTAGTTTTTCTCGGTTTTTGAAAGCTCTATTCACCTGGTCAGGTAGTGGCTTATCCTATCAGCGTAAGCTATTATGTGTTCTCCTTTTCTGGGTCTAACACCTGCTAACCTTTCTCGATATCCTTGGGCTTTTAGCCCAAAAGGCCTGGCTAAGGCGGTTTTCACCTCCTCATAGAGGCCTCTACTCCCTTTCCACTCCCTGCATAGCACACCGGTAGTAGGGGTTGTGGTATCAATTTTCTCAGTTCGTACCCCCACTGTTCCACTGACCACTCTTTGTGTCTCGCTTCGTCCTCGAAACGTATAAAAAAAAATTATTAGTTGTCCCCTATTACGTCAAACATTGGTAGTTTGTTTCCTGAGCACCCTGTGCTCTTTTGTTCTACCCTCGGGGTCTTTTCCTCACTCGCTTTCAACTCCATTTTCCTAATGTGCTCCAAACTTTTACTCTCCTACTCCCTTTTGAAAGCCCTTTCTTCTTTCCGCTTTCTCTTTCTTCATCTTCCTCCCTCTTCTTTCGATCTCTTTCCTCATCTTCCGCCCTCTTGTGCGCCTCTATAACCCATCTCTTTGCCTCCTCCCCTTCCAATCCCAGCTACCGGGCACTTTGTTTAAGTTTGTCTACATTAGGCAATTCCATCTAGATGTTTATATATTAATAGTCACTCTATGGTCACAATCTACAATTCGTCTACTATCTTCTTATCGTTTTGTATTAGGGACCCAATATAACAATTACTATCTCAACAATACAATTTAGGGCTTCATCATATACATATTTAATTTAATATTAGAAATTAAGTTGTACTTTCCCGTACGATAGAAATTAACACACAAATAGTAACCATACATAAGAAAAACACATTACACCAGGGCAGTATCAATATCCATAGGTTAGAAAATCACAAAGTCACCGACTTCACTGTCACGTATTACTGAGGTTGTAACCTCGAGGTTGTCCTGGCTGTAGTCAGCTTCTGTTATGCAACGTGTTATTGTCTTAGTTAGTGTTCGTTATTCCTGCGATGCTCCTCCGGGTGCAGTTTGTATGGCCTCCATTGCTGCGTCTGTCTGCAATTCCACCGCTACGGCTGTCTGCAACACCACTGCTACGGCTGTCTGTAACACCACTGCTACGGCTGTCTGCAAAACCACTGCTACGGCTGTCTGTAACACAACTGCTACGGCTCTCTTCAACACCACTGCTACGACTGTCTTCAACACCACTGCTACGGCTGTCACTAACACCACTGCTACGGCTGTCACTAACACCACTGCTACAGCTGTCTGCGACACCACTGGTCTCGTCGTTACGAGGCGTAAGCACTACGTTCTCGTGATGATCTTGATTTCGGAATGGCTAGTACGGCCAGGTCTGCACACACCCCTTCGTTGATGTGTTTTTCGTCGTTTCTCTCTTAGTGACGTGCCTTGATGCGCTGCGTTGACTCGAACCGATGGCTCGGTTTTTCGACGGGCCCCAAAAGTGGTGGAGACGCTGTCTAGGGGTTGAGGTCCCCCCTTGGCCAACTATATTTACCACACTGGACGGGTAAATGAATCAGCAACGCTGGTTTTAGTTCAAAGTAAGTTTATTGACACCAAATCTTCAAATATATGGCAAAGTACAATTGGCAAATTGTATAGTTGATCTTCATGCCACCCAGAGTCCACACAGCATTTTACTCTTCAAATTCAAGCGTCTTCGACACAGCTTGACCGTATCGGACTACGTTTTAAAAAAAACTACCATCGCTATCGTCACACTCTCTGTTCAGTCTTCAACTTGTTTGTCACTCGACAACTCAACTCTCTCCCTGTCACACACTCTCCTGTGTTTTATATTCCATATTCTCGCCCGACGGTCTGTACCGCCCGAGGTCTTTAACCAGTCTCCAGGCTGATTACATCTCCCACGTACCCTGAGTTCACCCTCCCCCCCCCCGTTCCACGTTGACAAGCGTTCACAGCCCATTGACACACGCTCGCCCCATTTATGCCCAGTCATCCCCACCGAACAACATCTGACAGTAACAGAATATGATGGTCAAAAAGACAACCTAATAATGGCTGATGGCACAAAGAGAGAGTGTCCAACTGCTACTCTAACCATCAACTCACCCTGGTTTGAAGGTGAAGTTCGAGCGAGAGGTTTGAAAAATGATATTTGTGATCTCATCATAGGCATAATTGAAGGTGTTGTTGACAATTCTGACAATATGTTCAAAGTTTGGTGTGACAACAGCTATCAATTATGTGCTACTGTAAGAACAACAGCTACCAAAAGAAAAAGAAAAGATAACATATACATTGAAGTTGAAGAGAAACTTGAAATAGGATGCCAGCTAATGTCAAAAAAAGAATTCAAACAACTACAAAAAGAAGACAATGAAACAGGCCTCAAAAAAAATTAGAAGCTAGATAAAGACATATTGATAAACATTGCACAAGCAGGTACATGCAAAAGAGTTGTTCTTCCTAAAAAGTTACATGAAACCATTATAAAAATGACACATGACAGTCTTTTAGGTGGACACATGGGCACTAAGAAAACATATGCTACAATAGCAAAAAACTTGTTCATACCTAAAGTGGCTAGGCAGATAAAAGAATACATCAAGAAATGTACAGTATGTCTACGACATAATCCCAAAGATAGAAAGCACACATCGCCAATACAGTCATCTGACAAGTCAAACTTCTTATTCGAGAAAATTGACATAGAACTAATATGACCATTAAAAATATTTTAAAGAAAAAAACATATGTCTTATCTTATCTTATCTATACAGCATTCACAGGCCACGGCTTTGTGGGTTCACGCATTACCCAGCCGCCTAACTAATGTAGTGTTAGGTGCCTTTTCGGAGCTGAATGACTCAGGGACGCCCTAGACCCGTGACCATCGGTACGACAGTCCAGTGCACTGTGACTCGACCACCGCGTCCGTACATATGTATGCTCTTACCATAGTGAACATAAACACCAGATGGGATGAAGCTATTCCACTGAAAAGAATAGATGCATAAAGTATATTCAATGAATTACTCAATGTTTTCAGCAGATATGGTTTTTCTCAAACCCTTCTTTCAGACAATGGCAGCCATCTCAAGGGAAACATGACACACGCTATTATGTAAATGCTAATTTTTACACAGGTGCATAGCACAATTTATCATCCACAATCAAATGGAGTAATTGAAAGACTAAACAAAAAAAATCAAGAATATGCTATTAAAGGTTACAGTAGACCATGAAGACAAATAGCATGAAAATCTACCTTAAGTACTATTTGCAATGAACAGCAGCAAGAATGAAAGCACAGGTTTTAGTCCTTTTGAGTTAATGTGTGGTCAAAACCATGTCAGTCCTTTGAAAAATTTCAAAGAAAGACTGATAATCAAACATGATGTTATACATGACAGATATCAGCTGATGTCAGAAACTAGAGATAAAATACTCTACAGTATTGGAACAGCAAAACAAAGACTAAACAAGCAAAGTACAAGACATAGAGAAATCAAAATCAACACATACAATTAAGAACATTTGAACCAGAACAACAAGTCTTAGTATTGGGTCGCGGGGGTCGAGTGGCGGCGTACTGGACTGTCGTACCGATGGTCACGGGTTCGAATCCGTGTGAAGGCAAGGGTTTGTTCCCGGGGCCTAGGGCGTCCCTGAGTCACCCCGTTCCGAATGGGTACCTAACACTAAATGTAGTTAGGCGGCTGGGTAATGCGTGGAACCCACAAAGCCGTGCCCTGTGAACGCTGCATCACTTTCCAACAGATCATCTGTCATGGGCTGTGGACGCAACTATCTTCTGCATAGAAGGAGCGTCTGTATAGATAAGATAAGAAGAAGATATTGTTGCCAAACGCAAAAAAATGAAATCACATGGGAAGGTCCATACAACATTGAAGAGAAACTTAGTAATGTCACATATATTGTCAATATAAAAGGAAATGTGAACACATTACACATTGATAAACTAAGAGCATATGTGACAATGAAGAAGAAAAACAAACAGTAAATATCAGCTAAGAAAATGATGAAAACGACAGTACAATGAAAAAAAAATCCCCAACATTGACAACATATCATCTGACATACTAGATAGTATGAAAGATGGTGTGATGAAAACTTTTCAAACAATATAAAGGTGCCATCACAAAGGAAACAGGAAACACAAAAAATGTGACTCATAAAATACAAATGTCAGAACATGAACCTTTCAAGACTAAAGTATATCCTATTCCAATGGCATATAGAGACACAGTAAAACAAGAAATTGATTTCCTACTCAAAAAGAACAAAATAAGAAAAGTAGTTGAAGCAAAATATACTTCACCAACTGTCATAGTAAAAAAAGAAGAATGGAAAGATTCAAATATGCTGTGATTACAGACAGTTGAATAATATAACAAAGTTTGACCATGAACCTATTGGAGACCCAAGAGACATTGTAGACAGAATTGATAATTCCAAAATATTCACGACATTTGACTTGAACAGATGTTATTGCAGATGAACATGGATCCTACTTCAGTCAAATATACTGCATTTGTAACTATGGATGAAGTATATGAATGGTTAGTGATGTCATTTGTATTAGTCAACAGTAAAGCCACTTTTAGCTGATTTATGAAAGTGATGTTACAAGGCATTCCAAATGTGGTACATTATGTACACGACATATGTATCCACACTAAAGATTAGGAAAAATATATCCATACTTTTGAAGCTGTACTGGATAGACTCAAGAAACATAATATGCCAATCTCACCTGAAAAGATTACCATTTGAAAAAAAAATATTGATTTTCTGGGATGCAGAATAGGAGGAGGTAAACTCACTCATACTGCAGAAAATGAAAACAAGATCTTTATATTGTCAGTTCCAAAATATGAAAAAAGTTTAATCTCTACAGGGACTATGTAACTTATATAGACCTTTCATTGCAAACTAAGCAGAAATCTTTCACCCACTTACAGAAATGACAAAGCACACAAATGTTCGAAAATTTCTGTGTTCAGGAGATTGTCTCAAGGCATTTGAAAACATCAAGCAAGCGTTTAGGAAAAAATCAACCTTGGTTACACTTTAATGGGACAGACCTTTCATAGTTGCTACTGATTCATCGTCTTTTGCATTTGGAGTGTATCTTATGCAAGAACATGATGGTATTATTCATCTCATACAATATCTGAGCAGAATTTTGAAAAAAACCGAATGTAACTACAGCACCACGGAGAGAGAATGTTTGGCCATAGTGTGGGCTCTACAAAAACTAAAAAACTACCTTCTAGGTAGAACATTCACTCTACTGACAGACCACAACCAACTTTTGGCATTCAACAAAAAGAAAATAAGCAACGCCAAAGTAAATCGTTGGCCTATGCTATTAGCCGACTACAAATTTGACATTAAACCTGTTAAAGGAAAAGACAATCTGGTTGCAGACATATTAAGTAGAATGACAATAAATACAGACATTCTGTAAATTCATAAACAAGAAAACCAGAGACTGTTTTATTTTTAGTATTATTATTTGAAGAACAAAGTAAAAGAAGCAATGTGTGAATTCCTTTGGATTAATTTTATGAATATTGATTGTGAACTGTTATTTTAATTACACAAAATTACATAAGTGTTTAAATTTCAATTTCACGTTCTCAGTACAGGTAGAAGAAATCCTGCTGATTTTTTCTTCTTGATTTTCATGTCTAGATATTGTGTGTAAAGCAATGAATGTCCATTTATGATGAACATTTTAAATTTGAATATATTTGTATATTAATTTGATTATATTAAGACCAACAATTTTGTATTTCATAAACAACTTTTTTTGAATGATGGGTGTGAATGTCAAGTGTGAACCACGAGTTTTGATGACGGAGAGGTCATGTGACTAAAAGCGCGTGAACATGTTCTAGAGTGTTATTCAATATGGCTGGACTGGTGTGATCATGTTTTCACGATGTTTAACCTCAATTTGATATTTCTGTACATAGTGTGTGTATTAAAGTTATTTTGTTGACAATAGTACTTCAAGGATTTATTGCACAACAGTTTGTGTTATGAGAGAACGTTTACAACACATATATAAAAGCAACTATTTACAATAGGGCGTCCCTTAGTCCACCCAGCTCTGAATGTGTACCTAACACTAGTTAGGATAATAAAGGAGGCTTGGTAATGCGTGGCATGTAACAGCTGCATCACTTGCCAACAGTCAATAATCTTCTGTATAGAAGGAGCGTCTGTATGGATAAGACAAGATAAGAGATTCAATATAGCCGTTTCTGTTTATTAAATCATGTTCAATGTCAACCTTTGTTCAATGTTAAATATCTGCACATATGGCGTGCCGATGGTCATGGGTTCGTTACCATGTGTAGGTAAATATTTGTTATCGGGCCCAGGGATGCCATGAGTCCACCCATGCTGGAAATGCGTGGAACTCTCAAAGCTGCATCACTGGGATAACTATTGTAGAGCGTCTGCTTAATAAAGATAAGACAACAATCTAAACACAATAAATACACATATTTTGGTGTTGAACTAATAGATGATCGGAAAATGTAACCTTTGAAAATAAAGATTAAAAGAATAAATATTCTATAGTTAACGCATATAATGTATATTTATTTTTTTGAATTTATTCTTCAATACTACGGCAAAAAAAATTGCAATTTGATACTTAAAAACTTATAAACTTAAACACATAAAGTTTATTTTTAGTTTCTCAGAAACGGTTCAATTTTCTTTTAAATGTATTCTTTAAGAAACTATTTATTTATCTTATTTTTAGATGTTCAAAATGTTATCCGACTACACTATTTACCGTCACACATTTCAAGTATCTGATGAGCCAACATATTACGAGACAACATGCACGCTGAACATAACAAGTATAAACATCAGTCCTGGAATTTATTATATTAATGTCATCATGTTTTTAAATATTACTGGTACAGAAACTGATATACAATTTGGCACAAACAAAAACTTGACTTTTAAAATAGGTATGTTTCGTATTTTATTAGCATTGACCGTAAGGGTGAATATAAATTAACATTAACTAAGTTACACATAAAAATATGAAGTCTCAAAATATGTGCCTTGAGACCAAACTTTTTTCCCCCTTAAACATGCTTCTAAAGGGCTGTCTACTTGTTGTGTCTTAGATTTATAAATGTATCCTTTTTAGACAAAATAAATAAATCACTGATTACTCTAATGTTCTCCAATTTCCAATTTATTAGTGTGTCTATTGTACTCAGTATGATTTCATGATTCTAGAAGTCTATAGTTTTTGTGAACCGAAAGTTGGTTCTATAAGTACTACATTTTGAGTAAAATATTTCATTAAAATAGTTTTTTTTAAATTAAATGATAAAAAACATTTACTTAACAGGTTTTGAAAGTCGAAGTGGTACTTTGATGTTGTTTTTTAAAGATTCTTACTTAGATGGTTTTGAATGCATTTAGTTATGTATTAGTTTGACGGCATAAAACATATTCATTTCTTTTGAACATTTTCCCTTTATTTATGACACATAACTTAAAATAAAGTTTTTAAAAAACTACAATGAACACAGACAATTACAATAAATATATTTGACTATATTGTTTGACAATAATAAATTCATAAAAGGCAGGTGGATTGTCTTCTTGTATTATATTGCAACTAAATTATGTTTATGATCTCGTCTTTTTGTTTATCTTCTGCAGATCCAGATCAGTTTAATACGCCTTATAACACGAAAGCAATTGTTTTATTAATAATGGGTGGTACGATCTGCATTACACTGATCTTAATTTTAATTAGTCATAAAAGACAGCAAGGTATGTATATTAATGCAAATCATAATACACTTTAAAACAAATTAAAATAATTTTATATAAAAAATATTATATTTAAATTACATGTTACACACTTAATATATATATATACAGGGCCTGTCACGAAATAAAGTCTCCCCCAAAATAAAGTCTCCCCCGGAGAGTTTATTTTAAAACAAAGTCTCCGGGGGCGACTTTGTTTTAAAATAAACTCTCCGGGGTTAAAATGAATCCTCCCCTTAATTATTGGAAATTATAAATAATTGTTTTATTAAACTTTATGACTTACAATATATTTTTTATTTGTTCTACATGCATTTGTGTATGATTATTGGCAATTCAAGAATCATAAGCTTGGTCAGGGGCGTAGCAATTGGCTGGCTTAGTGGGTGCATGCCCCGACACACACATTTTTTGAGGTGGCTAATTGCCCAGAGTTATTTAAAAGAATAACAGACAAATGAACTGAAAAACAAAGATGATCAAGTAATATTAGAACGTGACACTGATGTCTTGGAACAATAATTCATTCTTTACGTTTTAGAGAAGCACCTGTGGCTAGGACTTACACAAAATTTGCGATTTTTATGTGTGCATTATAATAATTCAAAAAATATTATTACCGACTTTTATCGGTAGCCTTTACTAAATTTACAGCAGAAAATTTTAAAAAAATTTAAAGTTGCCAAGGATTGTAAATTTATAAAAATTGTAAGTTGACTTTTAAAATATATTAAAAGAACTTTCAAATGGGATTACTTTTTGTGTAGTTGTCTCAAGAAATACAGCACATGCCAAAACTAAGGCACACAAAAATGAGGTCACACGTTTAAACAATGAATGTCGTAGCTTGGGTTGGAGTCACTCGATACGTTATTTTTTTAATAGCCTAAACCAAAGTGATCTGTGGAGATCTGGGTTGAGGTGAGGCGCTCGCTTAATTAGTTTGAGATTCACGCATAGGTGTGCCGCTGAATTAGTTAGTCAATTACCTTACGGAATGTTAGAGCTCACGAGACTAAAGGTGTCTAGCTGAGAGGTGGCGTTTTGTAATTGAGGACCTGCGACAGGAAAACGCAAAGAGTCATTTGTTTGGCGGGTACGAGACTAGCTAATGAGTCGATTGCTTCAAGACGGGCACGTATTGTCCATTTAAGTTGTTTATCGAGTCATTGTTTGCTGAGGTATGAGGGAGATTGCGTAGGACACCTGCATGGTCTAATGAGTTAATCTAATGTAATAGTCACGTACTGGGAGGCATGAGGGAGTTATGTATAGTTGTTAGTTGTACGATCAACAAGTAATCAATGGTAAACCTAATATAACAGATAATCAAGCTAGTGGGGGAGGGAGAAATGGGGTTAGGGGCTATAACCCGAGTAGATAAGAGATCGCAATATAAGGTGGTGAGTTGTTTGGGAAATTCTTTATAGATTTAGACAGTGAGAGAGTTCACAAAGGCAAGGGTGAAAAGAATCATAAAGTTGTCATAGGCAAAAATGAATATATCAATATCATACAAAGTCTACATGACGACGTTATTGGTGGATGTCATTTTGGACAGGACGCAACAATCAGAAAGGTTAGCGAAAGATTTTGGTGGCGTGGTATGGCTGAGGACATTCGTGATTACTGCAAAAGTTGTAGTCATTGTCAGAGGATGAATCCTAACAATAAACCACTAGCTGCTGAGTTACATCCGGTTAAAGTTACATATATATTTGAACGCTGGGGTGTAGATTTGATCGGTCCATTAAATGAAACACAATCAGGAAAGCGGTTTGTAATTGTCGCAACTGAATATCTAACAAAGTGGGTTGAAGTTGCAGCCTTGCCAGACAAATCAGCTCTTTCTGTACACGAATTCTTGATCAATCTTGTCTTTCGTTATGGAGCTTGTCATTTCCTGCTGCACGATCAGGGGAGAGAATTTTGCAATGCTCTTGTAATGAATTTGTGCGATATAATGTCTATAAAACAATCGACTTCGTCAGCGTACCATCCACAGAGTAATGGCCTGACAGAAAGATTCAATCAGACACTAATAACACAGCTGATGAAGTTAGTGAACACAGAAAAGAACAATTGGGACGACTTTTTGCAACCGATTGCCTTCGCTTACCGAACTAACCGGCAGGCTTCAGTGCTGTACACACCCGTTCCAGCTGATGTTTGGTGTTCCAGCAAAACTACCATGTGATTTGCAAGAAAGCAATGAGACTGCAGATATTCCAGAAACTTCAACAGCCTCTAATGCAAGGATGGAGTATATCACAGAGACCGTGTGTAAGATAAGAAAAACTGCATGTTCCAATATTCAGTGTGCACAGGCTAAGCAGAAGGAACGATACGATATTAAGCATTCGGGTGCAAGATTTAATGTGGGCGACAAAGTGCTGAAATGCAATACAAGGAAAGTCACGCGCATGGGTTATAGATTGGAACCTCGTTTTATTGGACCCTATGTTATTCATGAAGTGCTTGGTAAGGGTGTGTATAAATTAACTGATTTATCAGGGAAAGTTCTCAACAGTAAAGTTAATGTCTGTAATCTACGTCTTTGGTACCAAACCGACGACGAAATGATGAAAATCAGTGATTCGCAAACAAAACCCATGGATAATTTAGACTTTGCTGACCAAGCCATTAACATGCAACATGATCCGATGTGGATACCATCGATGCATTTAAAAGAATCTGACAAAAGGTTGCTTGAGACTGGTGATTGCCTTAATGACCGAATAATAGATGCAGTAAATAAACTTGTTGCCATCCACATGAATAACAGTTTCAATTTTCAAACAACTTTGTTACGGCAAACAGTTGATGGTTTTCGAGCAGTAGATGCAAACACAGTACAGATATTGCATGACACAAACCATTGGATAACCGTAGCTAGTACTGACAATGGAGTAGTGTTTGCTGATAGTATGCGTGGGTCGATTTCTGACAATGTGAAACGTCAAATGAAACAGTTGTTTGAAAATAAATGTGACGATCAAGGAAATTTGCACGTAACACTTCTTCCTTGTCAACGGCAACACAACAGCAAAGACTGTGGAGTGTACGCGGCAGCTAATTCATTCGAACTTGCACTGGGAGCATTAGACTTGCAACGGGAAATATTTGTTACTTCGGAAATGCGTGCCCATCTATGCCGTTGTTTGAGTGAAATGACTGTAATCTCGTTTCCCAAAGAAAGAAAAGCCAAACGTGGACGAAAGGAACGTGGAACGTTAATAACGTTCTAAAACTTTCAATTTTCATCCTGTAAGCTTATCATTTACTTGAAATGTTTTGCATGCACTTCTTTGTAGGCTTTTTTATTTAATTGTTCAAAATTAATTATGTTTAGTGCCTAATAATATTGTAATGTCCTGCAATGAAGTATTTGAGTTTATAAATTTAATGTAAAAGTGTTTAGGTTCACTGTAATAAAAATTCTTTTAATATAAATAAACAAACAAGTTCAAGTGACATTTTCACACACACACACACACACACACACACACACACACACACACATACACATTAAAACTATCATAAAAATGCAAGACTAGACAGAAACCATTGATAAGCGTAGGACGCAATAATCTCCGGTAAAAAAGGAAGCGTCAGTAAAGTAATTTTTGTATATCCGTATATGTGTGTGTGTGTGTGTGTGTGCGTGCGTGCGTGCGTGCGTGCGTGCGTGTTTGTGTGTGTGTGTGTGTATGTTTAACATTATTTTTATAATATATAATTGATAAATTTTGCTTTACTAGTTATGGCATAAATTTTTTTTTATAAAAAAAAATTTCCTTATAAAGAATATTTTCTTACTATAATTGCAATTGTAGCTTAATTCTCGCCCTCGAAGTATGTTATATTTACTAAAAAGAAAAGTGTAACTTGTAGTTGTGATTTACTTGTGTTCACCCTCATTCTGTTTATTTTCTCCTGAAGTTTTTTAATATTTTAGAAATTCTGGTAATAATATAATATTCATAATTCTAACATCAAAGTACAATTTAAAGACTTTATAAGATATGTTAAAGGATGTCTAGACTTGTATGTCCTAAATGTCATAATTAGTTTAGACACTTAAGACAGAGGTATAAATTATACGAAGAGAAGAAAATGGTTGTCAAGATTATTGGAGCGAATGTCTAAATTTTATGTTAAGACCCGGAGCTGAATTGATTTTCTGCACATCAATAAAATGTTTTAAAATTTTAATATATTTTTGTGTTTAAAAACTGTTATGGCTGTTAAAATTTCAAATTCATAAAGAAAATAATACACTTGGAAAGTAAAAAAATAATTTCATATTCGTGATATGAGAAGATCTATTCGTGCATGGTAATGTTATGAAAATAAGGTTCAATAATTGCCCTGCATTATTGAATGTTTTAAAAATAGTTTCATTTTAAAATCGATTTATGTGCGTACGTAATTTTTTGACTAAATAAAAGTAACTGGAACTGAAATAACTTTTATTCCTTACACAGTATTTGATATCTCTATACAATATACATATAAAACGCATTTGTTGTCTGCCTGTCTGTCTGTCTAGGGAACAGACAGTGGATGTTCGGTTTGCAGGTGATATGTAAGCGAAGTGTTTAGAACCATGGTAGCAATGTTCCCTTTAAGCAGCGCGGCTGCGCAGATATTTGACCGACGCCACGCAGGAGTTTAGAATAACCGCGCAGCAAATTTCTAAAAATATTGCACAAAAATATACGTTGTGCAAATTTGCACACGAGTTTTTTTAATTTGCACATGGACCAACGAAGCTTAGACATAGAGAGAACATTGTATGGTAGGCAAACGATTACTCTCAATGGACATAGTAACCGTTTTCAACATTTTGAACATTCACGTCAGTCAATAGTTTAAAGCCAAATTATTCGTGTAATCGTCCGGAAATTGGTTTATATTTATCGGCCGAAATATTTCACTTTTTGACTTCCAGTACATTTATAAGGTGGGTCGATTAATCGTTAAAAAAAGTTTAATAGCTAAAAAAATTTTTTAACGATTAATCTAGAAATTAATCGTTAATTTTCGCAGCCATAATTTTTTTGTGTTTCAAACTGTAATGGCAGTTAAAAATTCAAATTCATCAAGAAAAATAATACACGTGTACAGTAATAGATAAGTTCATAATCGTGATATGAGATAATCTATTCGTGCATGGTGATGATATGAAAATAAGGTTCAATAATTGCAAAGTATTTCTGAATGTTTTAAAAATAATTTAATTTTAAAAATCTATGTTTGTGTGTGTACGCAAATTTTTTAATAAATTAAAGTAACTGAAACTGAAATCACGCTTATTCCGTACAAAGCATTTGTAATATCTAACACACACACACATACATATATATATATATTTAAAAGCATTGTTCTGTCTATAATAACTTGTAGTTAAGGTTGCGTGGTTATTAGCAGTTTTTTTTCTTACTTCTAGTCATATAAATAGTCTGACACATTATTACTGTAGCATATATAAAATGAGTGTGAGAAAAATTTAAATACAAGAAGCCAATTGTTAGTAAATTATTTGATTTTAAATTGGATATTTTGAAAGTAATAAATGTATCGATAGAGTTATTAAAGGAATAACTTATTATATATATATTATTAGTGTAGCTGTCTCGCCAGAGGCATCACTAAGGTTTGCGTCACCCAGTGCGGTAAACTCAATGTGTTACCCGCTCACGACCAAACCCATAGTCCTCCTCCGAATCTGCCAGTGCCAAATAACGGGAACATACTTAATTTTAGATTTTAATTTACCCCTTGTGAGAGTGTCAGCCAGTGCATTCAGCACCACCAGTATCCCCCCCACCCCATTGACGCCCCGCCTCTGCGTCTCACAATAACAATGCATAGCCCAAAGACTGTATAATCAGGTCATAAGTTAAACAGGTCAGTGTCGTAGCCAGATTTTGTTCCCTCCGTGCGCTTACTTAATTGGGTCACTCCCACCCTTCCCCCCGATTCTAGATGGATAGTAAGAATCTTTCTCACCGTCTGAACACCCAACGTTATTACGACTTTACCGTTTATAGTAACAACACAAACCCATGCCTTCAAAGTCATAATCCTTGCTTTATGAAACAAAACAACTGCCTTTATACACACACCAAAACTCATATCTCTGTATATATACGCCACTACCATAAATAGTTTTAAAGTAAACATGTGTGAATATTAATAATATTATGTCACGCCCCTTAGAGGTGTCTTTACGGTATGGTCCGCACCCCCTCTTATCTCTCTATATCTACGCCACTACAATAAATAGTATTACAGTAAACATGTGTCAATATTATGTCACGCCCCTGAGAGGTGTCATTACGGTATGGTCTGCACCCCCTCTAATCTCTCTATATCTGCGCCACTACATTAAATAGTATTACAGTAAACATGTGTGAATATTATGTCACGCCCCTGAGAGGTGTCAAACAGTATGGACCGCACCCCCCTCTTATCTCTCTCTGTCTACGCCACTACCATAAATAGTATTACATTAAACATGTGTGAATATTACAGCAATACATAAGTAAGTATTCTTTATTCTTTTGTTTTTAACGATCTCTTTGTTTTATATCGAAAGTATGATGGGGGCGGATTTATTTTGGGGGAGACTATATTTTACAGGGTAGGGGAGAACTTATTTTAATCGGGAGGAAAACATTTTCTCCCCCGGAGGATTTGTTTTAAAACAGAGTCTCCGGGGGGAGACTCTGTATGGGGGAGGATTTATTTTGCAACACCGGCCTTAGGGCAATGCGAACGAGGCAACCGCCTTGGGCCCCGCGCTTTTTATACCAACGTTATCAAGAAAATTTAACAGGATAAAGCGATTAGAAAAAAAAAGTTAATATAATCAAATATTATCAATTATTATCACCCTAAATCCTATTGCAAAACGTCTTTTTTCCTAAGCATTTAGTAAGCATTGATGGATTTAGGCGAACATTTTAATTTTAAAAAATAAAGACTCTTTTATGCTTTAACTTGCTATTTAAAGACAATTTCGATTTAAGGACACCATCCCATAAACTGAAAAGTCGTATATATTTAAAACATAAGAACAAAATGTTTTGTTTCTGTTGCAAACTTTTGGCAACAGTTTGTCTGCTTTGGGATTTGACGAGATTTGTGCCTGGAAAAATGCCATTGTGCGACTGTATGATCATGAGAAATCAAAGGGACTTATATTATCTACTTTGACATGTTTTGAGCTGCCATAGAAAACAGGCTTACAGCACGATGCACAATTGACAAGCAAAGTAACAAATTAATAAAAAGTGAAAAGGCTCTTTGGCATAATGTATTTTAACGTCTCATGGCCATTGTCCAATTTCTTGCTGAGCACAACATGGCTTTTCGACTTTACGTGGATAAACTACATAAGGCACATAATGGAAACTTTTAGGGTCTCGTTGAATCGCTGGCAAAAATTTGATCCGGTTTTGTAGGAGCATATTCGAAGAATACAAACTAATAAAAAATTCATGATCACTACTTGTGAAGGCGAATTCAAAACGAGCTCAGTTCGTTGATGGGAAATAAGGTAAGGAAAATTATTGTAGGAAGAGTAAAATCAGTAAGTACTTTTCAATAATACTTGATTGCACACCAGACCAAAGTGATCAATAACAGATGTCACTATGTCACTGACAATGCGCTATGTAAGCCCAGGAGGTGGAATATTTTGAAGTAAATTAATGAACACTTTATATGTTTTCTAAAAGTAAAAGAAAGTACTATACAACACATGCTTGATATCTTACTATTGGAACTGACAAAATTTTGCTTAGATGTTTCTGTCAAGGATACGACAACGGTGCGAACATGAGGGGGAATAAGTCAGGCGTTCAAGCTTGTCTTTTACTATAAAATCATTGGTCATTTTTTACCCCTTGCACCTGTCACAGTTATTAATTGGTGCTATGTGATATGGCAAAAACTTGTCCTGATGCAATGACGTTTTTTGGTATAATTCATCAGTTTTATTTTATTGTTTTATTTTCTGCTTCAACAAAGCAATAGGCTATCCTTTCCAAGTATGTTCTAAATATTTGTGAAACAAGATTGGAAAGCCGTGTGGGAAAGTTTAAAGGCAGTGCGATAACAAGCAGCCGAAATCTATGATGCACTTTTGAAGTTGCAGAGCAAAGTAGTAATCAAAAAGCTCGAAGTAAATAAGAATAATTGATAACCTTAATTACTTCAATTTCATTGTTTTCATTGCTTTTTATACGTCATTTTGTTTTCCAATTTAATTACAGCAACAAAGAATTACACAATATTTCAGTCAATCTAGCAACTGCAGTTGACAGCATAGAACATACTAGCAAATGGTTTAAGTGATACAGAAATGGCGGTTTTGAAACAACAATAGCAATTGCAAAAGAAATTGCCACGGACTTACAATTTGAAACCATTTAATATTAGTGTAGAGAATGCGGGAAAAAAAGAAAATACAAATGAAGGAGAAGATGAAGAATTTATAGTTTCACAAGAAAAATTTCGCACAGTTTTTATCACTTTTATGTTGCTTGACTGTTGCTTTGAACAAATACGAAGGCATTATGCCTCGTTTCAATTTTTTTTAATAAATTGCATCAATTAGAAAAAAAAATGATCTACCAAATTGCAGTATGAATCTGGAGAAAAAGCTAACTGCCTGCGAAAATTAGGATCTTGATTTGTTCGTGGATTCTGAGGAATTGCAATCATTGAGTTCCATAACTCATGCAGTCACCTACAGCTATCTTGTTTAGATTGTGCAGTTTCATTCAGAGACTTTCCTAACACACACATTGCACTTCGAATACCTGTAAATATTTTATTCCTGTCACTATGCCTTCCGGAGAAAGACTCTTTTCGAAAATAATTTTTTTTTAAACCTATATGTGATAAAAAATGATTCAAGATCTGTTCATTAACTTAGCTACAGCATTCTCAATTTAGCATGTTGTAGCTAAGGACTTGACTATAATTAACTAATCTCAGATTTTGAAGCCGCCAAAGCTCGCTAGTGTATATAGTTTATAATGTTAAGTTAAATATATATATATATATATATATATATATATATATATATATATATATATATATATATACATATATCTATATTTATCAACTGTCAATTATATACAAAAATACATTAAAAACAAATCAATAACTTTAGTTATTAATATCTTTATGAGATTTAGGATCTTCAATTAAATGAATAAAATTGTAATAACTGATGTGTCAGTGATATTATTGAAGAAAAAATTTAATAATTTAATTTTTTATTTCCCATTATTTTAATACTAGATACGAGCCGCGGCTTAGCATACGCCGCAGACTTGCTCATATATAGTGTAAAGTATCTTTCGAGGAGAGGGGAGGAAGGACACAAATAGCAGCATGAAGAAATGAAAACAACGCGAGTGAACGCCGGGGGGCGGTGGATCAATGACGCAATGTTGGTCTCGAGATATGCGAATGAGGTTATTGTTACCCCCAGCCCCACCCTTTACTAACATCGCTTGCCAACCATAAACTGAGAACTGACCCACCGAGGGTCATTCGTCATGCTAACGACTTGCTCTTGTTCTGGTGAATTATATATATAAATAGAAGTTTTGTAGAAATGAAAATGTTTGCATGGGCCTCGTTCCTCGTCTTTTGCCTTGGGTCCATCCATAAATGACGTCATGCACATACGGGAGGAAGGGGTCACACATTTGTCTCGATCCTCGTCTGCTGCCTTTGGTCATCCATAAATGACGTCACGCACTAACGGAGGAAGGGTGTAACCTCTTTGTTATGTTTTACTTATTAATATATCTTGTAGGCGTTCTGTCAATACATAACCTTGCATACAATAATCCTCTGAAGAACTGGTTTCAATAAAACAACTTTAATATCTACACTATGCACATAACATATAATTTAAGGTTATACAACTTTGGAATACTCAGGCACACATCCGCCATGACACCATAATTCTACAACACTGATAATAATCTCGAACCATCTACCCCATCTCTTCCCGCGCTTTCACTCAAGTGATCTCTCCGTCATTAAACAAGCGATTCACACGTGACATTCACCCCCATCCATCAAAAAAAATGTTTATGAAATACAACATTTTTGGTCTTAAAAAATCAAATTAATCTACATATATATTCAAATTTCAAATATTTATCATCAATGGACATTCATTGCCTTGCACACAACATCTAGACATAAAGATCAAGTGAAAAAAAATATGTAGGACTTCAACAGTCTACCTGTACTGAAAAAATGAAACTGAAATTGTAACACAAATATACTTTTGTGTAAGTAAAATTCTTTAAACAATCAATATTCTTAAAACTAAAATTAAATATATTGTCCATTGGAATTCAAACACTGCTCCTTGTTTATTGTTCAGCGAATAAAATTACTAATACTAATACTGTCTCTGTTTTTTTCATTTAGGAATTCACAGAATGTCTGTTTAATACAGTCTCTGGTTTTATCATTTAGGAATTCACAGAATGTCTTTATTTATTGTCATTCTACTTAATATGTCATCAACCACATTGTCTTTTCCTTTAAC
The DNA here is from genome assembly GCA_944989445.1 of Ampullaceana balthica. Lineage (NCBI taxonomy): Eukaryota > Metazoa > Mollusca > Gastropoda > Lymnaeidae > Ampullaceana > Ampullaceana balthica. Next base: position 120,592 of record CALYLW010000801.1, on the reverse strand, counting down.
AGGTTTAAAGTCAAATTTGTAGTCGGCTAATGGCACAGACCAACGATTTACTTTGGCGTTGCTTATTTTCTTTTTATTGAATGCCAAAATTTGGTTGTGGTCTGTCAGTAGAGTGAATTTTCTACCTAGAAGGTAGTTTTGTAGTTTTTGTAGAGCCCACACTATGGCCAAACATTCTCTCTGTGTGGTGCTGTAGTTACATTCGATTTTTGTCAAAGTTCTGTTCAGATATTTTATGGGATGGATAATACCATCATGTTCTTGCATAAGATACACTCCTAATGCAAAAGAGGATGAATCAGTAGCAACAATGAAAGGTCTGTCCCATTAAGGTGTAACCAAGGTAGATTTATTCATAAATGCTTCCTGAATGTCCTCTAATGCGTTGAGGCAATCTCCTGAAAACTGAAATTTTAACATATCTGTGTTTTAGTAACATATGTTAGTGGGTGAACAATTTCTGCATACTTTGCAATGAAAGGCCTGTAAAAGTTACATAGTCCCAGCAGGGCTTGCACTTGTTTCTTAGATTTTGGAACTGTAATTTTGAAGATCTTTTTTTCATTCTCTTCATTAGGAGTGACTGCACCACCTCCTATTCTGTATCACAAAAATCAATATATTTCTTTCCAATGTTGATATTTTCTTGTGAAATTGTCACATTATGTTTCTTGAGTCTATCCAGTACTGCATAAAGTGTATGGATATGTGTTTCCCAATCTTTAGTGTGGATACATATGTCGTCTACATAATGTACCACATTTGGAATGACTTATACCATCATTTTTATAAATCTGCTAAAAGTGGCTGTACTGTTTACTAATCCAAATGACATCACTAACCATTCATACACTTCATCCATGGCTATGTTGTTGAGCCTTCTCGTCCATGAGGGGCATCCACCGATCATCGTCGGCGTCTGCGATTCCTCCAAGGGCATAGGCCACCTACGAGAGACCTCCAGGCATCTCTATCCTGGGCCAGTTTCTCCAGGATCTTCCATTCATGGCCAATTCTCTTGATGTTTGTCTCCAACTCTCAGCGCCAAGTGTTTCTTGGACGGCCTCTTTTCCGCTTACCCTGTGGGTTCCATTTCAGGGCTTGCTTTGTTGTGTTAGAAGCAGGTTTTCTTAGTGTATGACCAATCCGCTTCCACTGTTTCTGGAGAATCTCTTCCTCAATGGGCTTCTGTTTTGTACACTGCCACAGTTCCTGGTTGCTGATTTTGTCTGGCCAGTGAATTCTGAGAATCCTTCTTAGACAGTTGTTGATGAAGGACTGGATTCTGGTCAGGTTTACGGTCGTTGTTCTCCATGTCTCGGCTCCATATAGCAGCACAGGTTTTACCATAGCATTAAAAATCCTTACTTTTAACTTGATGCCTAAGTTGTTAGAGACCAAAACATTCTTGAGTTGTTAGAAGGGTGCTCTTGCTTTTCCGATCCTTATTTTGACGTCCGCATCTGTACCACCTTGTTTATCTACCATGCTGCCAAGGTAAACAAAACTGTCCACCTCCTCAAGGGCTTCTCCTTCAAGCATAATGGGTGATGTACTGGTGGCATTAACCTTGAGGATTTTACTCTTCCCTTTGTGAATGTTGAGACCCATGCTAGCAGAAGTACCTGTGACAATGTTTGTTTTCTCTTGCATCTGTTGTTGGTTATGTGCAAGAAGGGCAAGATCATCAGCAAAGTCAAGATCATCCAGTTGATCCCACAATGTCCATTGGATGCCATTCCTTGTCTGCTGTGTAGATGTTTTCATCACCCAGTCAATGGCTAACAGGAAGAGGAATGATGACAGCAAGCAACCTTGTCTCACACCCGTCTTCACCTGGAAAGCATTTGTCACCTGCTGGCCTTGTATAACTCTGCAGTTTATCCATTCGTACATGTTTCTGATTATATCAGTAATCTTCTGTGGCACCCCGTAATGCCTTAGCAATCTCCACAGGGTTTGCATGTCAACACTGTCGAAGGCTTTTTCATAGTCAACAATGTTGACATAGAGCGGCGAGTTCCACTCTAGTGACTGCTCTAGGATGATGAGCAGTGTCGCTATCTGGTCCGTGCAGGATCTGTTGGTGCGAAAGCCAGCTTGTTCGTCCCACAACAGAGGGTCAACAGCGTTTTTCATCCTGTTAAATAGTACACAGTTGAAAACTTTTCCTGGGATGGACAGCAGGGTGATCCCTCTGTAGTTCGAGCAGGAGCTTAAGTCTCCCTTCTTTGGGATCTTGATAAGGTATCCCTCTTTCAAATCGGAAGGAACTTGCTTCTCTTCCCATATCTTCACAAACAGAGGGTGTAACATTTCCACACTGATTTCCAAGTCCGCCTTCAGTGCCTCTGCTGGGATGCCATCAGGTCCTGCAGCCTTTCCATTTCTGAGTTGTTGAATGGCCCTGCTAATCTCTTCTTTGGTGGGACTATTACAGTCAATTAGCAGGTCATTATCGGCTGGTTGGATATCTGGTGGATTCCTTGGTTCAGGCCTGTTCAGGAGCTCTTCAAAGTGCTCCTTCCATCTTCCTCTGTGTTAATGCTCACTTGGTATGGTGTTTCCCATTTTGTCCTTCACTGGTCTCTCTACCTTGCTAAATTTCCCTGAAAGCGTCTTAATGGTATCAAACAGTTCCCTCATGTTCCCCTTGTGAGCTGTATCCTCTGCTTCGTTAGCAATTTTATCAACAAATTTCTTCTTGTCCCTCTTGATGCTTTTCTTAACTTCCTTATTTGCATCTGCATACTCCTTCTGGGACTTGTTTTTCTGTGCTCAGGTGCGGCTGTTATTTGCTTCTGATTTCTTTCTTTTCCTTTCTTCTATTTTACTCAGCGTACCTGCTGTTATCCATTTTTTGTGTGCCTGTTTCCTGTTTCCTAGCACTTCTTGACATGTTGACTGGACTGTTTCTTTCATGCTTTGCCACTTTCCTTCGGTGGTTTCATCTTCAAGTATTTCTTGTAGGACTTGGAACTTATTGAATAGTGAGATTTTGAATTCTTCATTTTTGGCTTGGTCCTTCAGGAGGGAGGTATTATACCGAGTCCTGTATGCTGTTTGCTCGGTATAATGTCTCTTTAGTTTTAATTTCATCCTGGCCACAAGAAGATGGTGATCTGAGGCAACATCATCTCCCCTCTTAACACGTACGTCTTGGAGAGATCGCCTGAATTATTTACAAATACATACATGGTCTATTTGGTTCATCGTTCTCATGTCCGGTGAGACCCATGTCGCTTTGTGAATCCTCTTGTGCTGGAAAATACTCCCCCCTATGACCAGGTCTGCTTTGGCACATAGGTCCGCAAACCAATCACCATTGTCGTTTATCTAGCCTATCCCTTGCTGTCCCATAACCTCTTCGTACCCTGTGTTGCTATTGCCAATCTTGGCATTAAAGTCTCCCATGAGGATGACGATGTTCCTCCGTGGGCGACCCTGGACTATGGTTATTACTCTATTGTAGAATTATTCTTTGTCTTCTTCATCACTTTCATTAGTTGGTGCATAGCATTGTATAACATCTAGGTTGATGCTACGTTTCTTTGTTCGATAGGTTGCTAAAAGAATTCTAGGTCCATTGGCCTCCCATCCAATGAGTGCTCCTTGTGCTGCCCTTGATAGCATCATAGCAACACCCAGGGTATGTGGGGCATGGTCTTCTTCGTTTCCCGAAAATATCAGCATCTCTCCTGAGATTAATCTCTTCTGTCCCCATCCAGTCCATCTTGCTTCACTAATTCCGAGAATGGTGAGCTTATAGCTCCTCATCTCAGCAGCTATTTGTGCAGCTTTACCAGCCTCGTGCAAGGTGCGGACATTCCAAGCTCCAATGACGGTGGTAGTCCTGGTAGAGATGAAGGTTGTCGGCCTAATAGCTTCCAGGTTTTGGCTTTCACTATTAGGCGTCATATTTTCCTCCTCAGGGAATCCATCCTCTCCCAGGACTGAAATGTCTTTTGTACTCTTTTTGGTGTTTTTGTAACTATGATTTTTTACATGTCAGGGTTGTTGGCCTTGCGCACAACCACTTGGGGGGTTGCCCCTCACAGCTCAATGGGTAGCTGCCTTTGTTCGGGTTAGGTCCCTAGCCTTTGTGGATCCCTCCACTTCCTACAAGGCAGTAGGGCTGATTTTGGTCCACCCCGATTTTGGTCCACACCGGGTATTTTATTTCCCCGGTACCCTCCATATCTGGTGGGCTTTCCCCTATCCGCCGGCTGGGGAGGCGCTCGATAGAAGATCAGCATCTCCCACGAGATTCCATGGCTATGAATGCAGTATATTTGACAGAATCGGGATCCACATTTATCTGCCAAAAACCTCTGTTAAGTCAAATGTAGTGAATAATCTGGAATTAAAAAGTCTGTCTTTAATGTCTCTTGGGTCTCCAATAGGTCCATGGTACAATTTTGTTATACTATTCAATTGTCTGCAAACACAGCATAGTCAAATCTTTCCATTCTTCTTTTTTACTATAACAATTGGTGAGGTGTAGTTGTCTTCAACTGCTTTACTTAATTTGTTTTCTTTGAATAGGTAATCAATTTCTTGTTTTTTTGTGTCTCTATATGCCATTGGAATAGGTATACTTTAGTCTTGAAAGGTTCATGTTCTAATAATTGCATCTTATGAGTCACAGTTTTTGTGTTTCCTGTTTCTTTTGTTATGACACCTTTGTATTTTTGTAAAATTTTCAACACTCTGTGTTTCATATTATCTGGTATGTCATATGATATTCTTTCATTGTCAGTGCTGTTCTTTTTCATTGTACTCTCATTTTCATCATTTTATTTGCTGGTGATATTTAAGGTTTATTTTACTTCTTTATTGTCACCATATGCTCTTAGTTTATCAATGTGGAATTTTTCACATGTCCTTTTATATTGACACTATATGTGACATCACTAAGTTGTTCTTCAATGTTGTATGGACCTTCCCATGTGATTTTATTATTTGCGTTTGGTAACAATACTAAGACTTGTTGTTCTGGCTCAAATGTTCTTGATTGTATGTGTTTATTTTTTATTTCTCTATGTCTTGTACTTTGCTTGATTAGACTTTGTTTTGCTGTTTCAATACTGTAGAGTATTTTATCTCTAGTATCTGACATCTGCTGATATCTTTCCTGTATGGCATCTTGTTTGCTTATACGCCTTTCCTTGAAATTTCTCAAAGGACTTGCAGGGTTTTGACCAAAAATTAACTTAAAAGGACTAAAAACCTGTGCTTTCATGCTTGCTGCTGTTGTATGCAAATAGTACTAAAGGTAAATATTCATGCCATCTGTCTTCATGGTCTACTGTAACCTTTAATAGCACATTCTTGATGGTTTTGTTAAGTCTTTCAATCACTCCATTTGATTGTGGATGGTAAATGATGCTGTGCACTTGTGTAATATTAAACATTTTCATAATAGCTTGTGTCATATGTCCCTTGAATTGACTGCCATTGTCTGAAAGTAGTGTTTGAGGAAAACCATATCTGCTGAAAACATCAAGTAATTAATTGCATATACTTTCTGTATCTATTCGCTTCAGTGGAATAGCTTCACCCCATCTGGTGGCTATGTCCACTATGTTTAGAGCATACACATGTTTCTTCTTTGACATCTTTTTTAATGGTCCTATTAGGTCTATGGCAAATTTATTGAATAAGAAGTTTGCCTTGTCAGATGACTTTATTGGCGCTGTGTGTTTTCCATCTTTGGGATTATGTCGTAGACACACTGTACATTTTTTGATGTCTTCTTTTATCTGCCTAGTCATTTTAGGCCAGTAAAATTTTTTTTGCTATTGTAGCAATTGTTTTCTTGGTGCCAATATGTCCACCTAAAGGGCTGTCATATTTCATTTTAATAATGATTTCCTGTAACTTTTTAGGAAGAACAACTCTTTTGCACTTACCTGCTTTGCAATGTTTATCAATATGCCTTTATCGAGCTTGTAATTTTTGTTGTGGCCTGTTTCATTGTCTTTGATAAGTTTCATTTGTATTTCCATGATTATGTTATCTTCTTCTTGTAGTTTTTTGAACTCTTGATTTGGTATCATTTGGCTTCCTATTTCAAATTTCTTATCAACTTCAATGTCTATGTTCTCTTTTCTTTTTGTGGTGGCTCTTGTTTGTACAGTAGCACATAATTGATAGCTGTTGTCACACCAATCATTGAATACTTCATCAGAATTGTCAACAACACCTTCAATATTCCCTATGATGAGATCACAAATGGCATCTTTCAAAACTCTGGCTCGAACTTCACCTTGAAACCAGGGTGAGTTGATGGTAATAATAGCAGTTGGACACTCTCTCTTTGTGCCATCAGCCATTATTAGTGTGTCTTTTTGCCCATCATATTCTTCTTCTTCCACCATCCTACTATGGACCACAATCGTTGTGCATCCTGAGTCACGAAGACACATACATTTTCTATCGTTGATGTAAATTGGGTAGAATTTCAGCGTTCCATGATCCTTCATAGTGGCCACAGTATTACTAGATTTTGATTCTTTTTGTTTCATTTTTCCTTCATCATATCCCTCTTGGTAGTCATTCCTTCTCCAGGGCTGATCATAATTTCTGTATCTGGATTCATGATTATATCTGCCTATCCATGTGTTTCTACCTGTCCTTTCAAAATGACCTTGTCTTGATCTTTCTTATGTTTTCTTTCTGTTAGGGCTGTCATTAGGTGACCCCCTATTTGTTTGTCGTTTATTGTGGTAACACTGCTTCGCCTTATGTCCTGGCTTGTTACAGTACCAGCAAATAGTTTGTCTGTTGCCTTGGTTTGGCTGAGTATGGTTTCTCATTCCTTGTCATTTTTATTGGTTTTTAATGTGTATTGCTGCAAAGATATCTTGTCTCTTATCCATTTCCACATTTGGAGTCTTTTAATGTGCGTAATGCATTTGTTAGCTCTGCTTGAGTACGAACTTTCTTATCAGTTAAATATGTGAATAGAGCTGGTGTTGCATTTTCTAAGAACTTGTCAATTGACACCATGTCTAGTATGGCCTTTGGATTGTTTGTATCTATTGCTGTAAGTTCCAGCCATTTTGTTAATTTAACTTGTGCTTCATGCACTATGATCTGTGGATCTTTGTCCATCTTGATTCTCATTTCATGAAATTCTTTTCTATAATCCTTTTTTGACTTTCCAAAATGACACATAAGTGCCTTTTTGACATTTTATATATGTTTTTTTCTTCTTTGGCTATACTGTTGTAAGCTTAAAATGCATCTTCAGTTAGTTGAGTCATCAATTGTGCTGGCCAATCTTCTTCATCTTAACCTTTCATAGCCATTATGGATTCACAATAATCCAGATAAACATCCATTTTTTTCTTTCTGGCTATCATATTTTCTAACTTTGATAGTATCCTTCGGTGCTGACTTTCTATTTGTGTCATTACCAGGATTGTGGCCTCTAATCTCTAAATCAATTTGTATTTTTAACTTATCAATTTGAAGTTGTTCAAGTTCTCTTCTTGCAGCTCTTTCTTCGCTTTCAAATATTTGTCTTTGCCTCTCTTCTTCTTTGGCTATTTTTCGCATCTCTTCTTCTCTGGTTATTTTTAGCTTCTCTTCTTCTTTGGCTATTTTTCGCATCTCTTCTTCCCTGGCTATTTTTAGCTTCTCTTCTCCTTTGGCAATTTTTACTTTCTCTTTAATAAAGTATTTCATTTCTTTTCCACATAGTCCGATCTTTTCTGCTATGGCAGTGAATTCTTTGTAGTAATCCATGTTTAGTTTTATGAAATACTATGAGTCAAGCAATTTGGTGATGAATATAGGTATTTATTTATTAAGGTATAAATCCTCCCAATGAAAAAATCTTGATTTCAAAATGTTAAGTCCAAACAAGTGACACATCTAAACAATTAAATTTGATTTTGACAAAATGAGGCAAATTTCCAATTTCCAAACTTTAGAGTAGTTTTTTAGACACTTTAGACAGTTCAACCCATTAATCCAAAATTGCAATTATCACTCTTTCCACACAATGAATAGATACGAATTCCATTCCTTGATTTATAATTCACACTGACACAGTTGTTAATAATCCATAGCTTCTCAAGTTCAAGGTTTGTTTACATTTCTTTCTTGTAATTATTAGTAATGGCATGTGTCACGTGGACACTGTGTGCTCAATCTGCCTTGACCTAGATTCAGTGCGCGTAATTTTATCAAATGTTTCATTGAACCACAAAAGTTTATTCACAGCTGCTTACGAACTTGAATATTCACAAATAATGATGGCTCACAATATTTCTTCTTTTTATGAATACTTTCCTCTTTGAAATACACAATACTGGTGACTTCCACGAACCTCACTTTCTGTACCTTGTTTACTAAGGGTTAGTGGTAATCAGTTAGCACTTTTCACTTCTTGACACCAACGTAAATGGTTTACTTATTAATATATCTTGTAGGCGTTCTCTCAATACGTAACCTTCCATCCAATAATCCTCTGAAAAATTGGTTTCAATAAAACAACTTTAATATCTGCACTATACACAGTACATATGTAATTTGAGGTTATACAATGTGGAGTCCTGAATTATACGTTCCACCATTACACACAGACTCTCTCGTCCCGTACTTTCACTCACGTGATCTCTCCGTCATCCAACACGCGATTCACACGTGACAAAGCCTTCACTAAATAAATACTTAAATGACAATAAAGTGCTTTGAAACATGCTCATTATCAAAAAGGAAAAATGGCTTTTATGGGGGTGGGGGGAGTGTCAAGACTTTATGACGTCTAACTCTTTGTGGCGACGTGTGGGGAAGGGGGTGAAAAATCGGCAAAAATTGCGTGACGTCATTTATGGACTGGCCCAGGGGGCCGGGACTCCGCTCATCTTTTCTGCCTTGGCCCCGGCATACTCTAGGGCCGGACCTGTATATATATATATATATATATATATATATATATATATATATATATATATATATATATATATACTAGAAAAATACCCGTACTTCGTAGAGGGAGTGTGCTGACCCTTTATCCAAGTATTAGTTGCCAAGTTCAATTTCAGATTCATCTATTTAGTTAAAATCTTATGAGAAACAGAGATATGCCATTTTACTGCGTGAGTTGTTTTCACTTAATGCAGTGCCTTTTAAAATAACCTTACTATTTAAAAGATATGATTTATTAAATAATGATTCTTGCCGACCATAATAACTAAATTAACAATTGTATTCCCACTTGTACAAAATTAACATAACTTATATGTTTTCCGAAAGAGCTCTACCACCCTCGTCACTCAAAAATGTAATATATAATTACGAAACTGCATCGTATCACAATTGTAAGTTATATAATATGTGTAACCACATATTTGAGATAAAGAACATGTGGCACTATCCCTTTAAAAGGCAAAAGCTAAGTGACTCAAAGCGCAAATAAACAAAATTATAAATGTACTTTCTAAAATACCTTTTTAAAAAAACCGGTTGTATTAAAATGATATCAAAAAATGTGCACACCATATTTAGATAATGTAGAAAGCTGGCCGCATAAAATAAAGTCTTGTTATAAAGTAAAAGTACTGGACAAAAATAACTCCTCCTTTTGACGTATTCATAATTGTTTTGACAGAGAAATAATATTTAACATTTTTTATGTCTAATACGGTTTATAAGGAATGTGTATAATTTCAAAAAGGAATCTTTTTTTTTGTTGTTCCCTATTTCGGATAAGGCATCATATTTTGTAAATTATATTCAATGCACACACACACACACACCAGATTTGATATCTGAAAAATAAAATAAAAATGAAAAAAAAAGATTCAACCGTCTGTTAATAAGCGCATCTTAAAAATGATTTAAAGGCAATTTTAGAAATGGCCTAAGCTATTCTGAATACAAAGGAATGAACATAAAAACATATTCAATTCGCAATTCATATTAATTAAGCGTTTTTAGGATCACTTCATTAAATTTAGTCAACTTTTGTTAATACGTTCGGTAGCGAAAGAGTATAATGTATAGTGTATATATAGCTTAAGTAAACTGTTTTAAAGTGTAAGTTTATTTGACATATGCCATCACTTTCAACATAAAATAAACTCGCTACATCTATGGTTTTTAATTAAATGTCGAGTTATAAATTACATTTTTTTTAAAAATCCCAATTTTATTCATTGCATGTAAAATATTAATACAATGCAACGTGAAAATAATTGAAATAACAAAATTTAAACGCATTTGTAATATGTAAAGTTCAGTTTATATTTTTATGTTTGTTTGTTTGTATCCATTAAAAAAAGGCCACTGCTTTGTTGACATTTTTCCAAAAGATCTCTGCCACTGTCGTCACTAAAAAAGCTCTTATATATTTACGACACTGCATCGTTACTCAATTGTAATTAATACAATATTTGCAACAGCGTCTATGAGATAAAGATAATAAAGATACATAACGAAATTAGGCTATATTCCTAATTTAAAAAAACAAACAAAACAAATCAATTTTATGTTAAAAACGCATGTGAAACCATGACAATAATTGATTTTAAAAATGGCCTATGTTAATCAATCATTAAAGGAATGAACATAACATATTCAACTCGCAATACAAAATAATTAAGCGTTTTCCGGATCACTTTACTTAGTTTAATATACTTATGTTAATAGGTCCGGTAGCCTAAGTTTAAATAGTATAAGTGTATAGATTATATAAAAGACAAACAAAATATAAATGTTATATTAATAGGACACAGCTAAATTTAAGATGCGTACACGAAAAAGTGCGCACAGTAATCAGGCGATAAAAGATGATTTTAGAACGCTCACCGCTAAAAATGAATCCTTGAAAAAAATACTGACACAATTATTACATAAATACGTTTTTATTAAATGTCGAGTTATGGAACAGAAAATAATTTTTAAAAATTCGCATTTAAATTTAAACGTGTAAACAATTAAATCTAATGCATCATGTGGCAGTTCTAATTAAATATGTTTACGTGTCTATCTAATATATAGAAAGTAACAGTAAAGAAAATGACAATTCTTTGTACTACACAGCTCAAATTATGAAGCGTACACGAAAATGTGCGCACCGTAATTAGACATAATATTTTTGAATGCGCACCGCTGAAAATAAAGTATTGGAGAAAAAACGTCACCAAAAGTAACTCGCTTTGAACGGCATTTGAACGTCCGCGTAAATTTGTTCAATACAGAAATGAGGTTACATTTTTTATTCTTTGTCTCTGCATTTTCTGATTATTTAATTTACGGCATTCGGGCAAAAGAAACAATAACAAAAACTAACTTAAAACCACCTTCAGGGTAAAAGGAACCGTCCTGCCAAATTTGGTCCCCGTCCGTCATTTGGTTTTTCCGTGGCTGTCTAACAGAAAGTCGAAAAGTGAAACATACAAACATACAAACATAAAAACATACAACGATACAAACACCAACTGAGCTTTATATATTAGATATATATATATATATATATATATATATATATATATATATATATATATATATATATAGCTATATATATATATATTATGGCATAAGCCCAAATTTTGGCCATTTTGCGAAATTGCCATGAAATTCGCGCTTTGGTCGATAAGTCTGGCCAAAGCCCGAAATACTTAAAACTAACAATTGTATTTCGGGCTTTGGCCGGCCAATTCGCGAAGTGGCTGTGTATCCTTGGCCAACGCCTGATGTGGTAAAGGAACACTGCCCGGTTAGCGGCACATCCGTCACTTCTAGGGTGTTGGCGTGTACAAGGTAGGAAGATACTATTGCGTTAGTCGGTCCTTTTCGGAGAAGTTCTAGCCCTTGTGACTACATCTTATAATTCTGACACAGCGGTTTCGTTGTGTGTACATATATTACTCGTATTTTTAACTTCTCAATCAATCATAAAAGCAAAACAGCGGCTGTTTTCAACACCATAGGGGCTCCAAGCGTGCTTCAATCAGATAATGTGAAATAATTTGCGAACCAAGTTGTAAATGAACTTAAGATTATTTGGCCTGAACTAAAAATGGTACACGGAAAACTGAGGCATAGTCAAAGCCGGGGTTCCTTCGAACGTGCCGACTAAGAAGTTCATAATATGATGATGCCATGGATGCAGATAAATGAATCAAGGCATTGGGTTGAGAGTCTCCGATTAGCTCAATTCATGAAAAACGTTATTTTCCCAAATGCATACAGTAGTCGCCATATGAGACAATGTTTAGCTGTGAAACAAAAGTTTGGCTGGTAACTCAAATTGGTCAAAGAGGTGACCTATAACTAAACTACCGAGGAAGACCTTATCAACGTACAACAAGAAATGGAGGATAGTATAAATGCAAGGACTGACCCAGAAATGGAGATGCTGCCGTGCCTGTAGTGAAACCATCAGAAAGTTCAGACAGGTTTCCTGACTATAAAAATGAGAAAAATGTGTGTACAGTATGTTAAAAAAGGGTGTAGTTCGGCCCATCTTTGTGAATCATGCGCCAAAGATATGCATGCAATTAATTGTAATTGGAAGTGAAGCTGACGAAGGATGCTGAGATAAATAACGCACAGGCTATGTCTCATTAAATAAACAAGAAATCATGAAGAACAGATAAGCAGCTCACAAAAATTTTTCAAGGTCAAGCTGCAAGGATGCTTAGAAATTCAGATGCAACAGTGAAAGTTGGAGATAACGTCCGTGTTCTTATACCAGATATTGGCAGAGGACGCGGTTATCCAATAAGAGATATTCCAGTTGTCATGAACGTTGAGTTTGGCTTCTATAGGCTAGGAAAAAACATGGTGTTCTCAAACAACTGTATTCAAGAAGCGAATTTTACATTGTACATGAGAAACTGCTCACAGTAGAATCCTTGGGCACAGAAGAAAAATCATTACAAACCGTCGCATCTACCCAATCACTGACTGATGGCCAAGGCTACACTCTATTCAATTGCAGTACTAAGTGTGCAACAAATCGCTGCACATGTATGAAGAACAAATGATTATGGAATTCAAAATACAATAAACGTTCCTCTTGTTGTAACAGAAAGAAATAGTTTACTATACTTTATACGTTTTACTTTGGCCATT